>OMNM01035102.1:0-10877 GCA_900302745.1 Parablennius parvicornis | reverse complement strand
ATCAAATCTTCACTGCAGCCATTTGTTTTAAGAGCAGTTGTCTTGTTGATATAGTTTTGAATATAGAATTTACAAAAGCATTCTTTATAATTATAAATAATATGATAATATATAATTATTAATAAAACCTGTTTCTCTTTTCAGATTCAGAATCAATTTATTGTCATTGTTCAAGTACAAGTACAAGTAAAACGAAATTTCTCTGCCATACATGTATTTCTCTAGTAAACCTGCCATTGGTCTTTACGTTATTATTTCTTTTATCTCTTTTATGTCTCCCTTCTTTATTCTTTTGTTTACCAGGTCAATTATCACCCCTCCAGTTCTCTCACTCTTAATTCAGAGCGCATTCTCGACTCCTCATCTTCCATTTTCTCTTTTCAACACCGTCTTTTATCATAATCTTCTAATAATGTTTATCTAAATTGTATTTCTTTTTGTCTGTTATTTCGTTCCATTTGGCATCTATTCCCTGTTTAATTATTCTGTTCTTTCTTTTTTGGTTGCTCTCTTCTGTGTTTTAAAATCCTCATCTTTACTTTCACTTTCCCTCCTGCCCCTCTTCTCATTTCTGTCCTCTCTTCCTCCTTTCATTCCTTTTCCTCCTCCTCTCATTGGCCCATTCTTTACGATTTGAAGGCTCATTTGTTAGGAGGAGGTAACGTACTCGCACTCTCCCTTTAGCTTCCCCCTGTCTCTTTTTTTGTGAGCTTAAGAAATATAATTTTCAATTTTTAATTTGATTCATTTAGATTTGATCATTAATCAGTGCTGAGAGAGAGTTAATTTGGTGGAAAATAAATGAGGTAGTTAGAGCGGGCTCTTTATAAAGTGAGCTCACCACAGCACTGGCTTCTTAAGGTGTACAGAAAAGAGAAAGAGAAAAATTGACACGGTGAGAGTTTGTGTGTGGTGGAAAAAGCCTCCAAGCTATGATAATGTGTGAAAGTTTCTCTATCCTCACACCCTGTATAAAAATATTTTGATATCAATATTTTCATATATCAATAGAAAAACTATGTAAAGTTCAGCATTCTCTTCCACTGGAAAATTTGAGCAATTAGTCCCTCATAAGCTATTGTCAATCAAGTCTATTTTGCTCCAGAAAAAGAGAGTCCTTAGTTTGAGTCAGGTGATGATCCACATTATCCCTGTGATGGACTGGTATCCTGTATGGCTTGTATCTTATATTTATTTGACATCAGACTGGTTTAGAGACCCTGATTTGAATCAAGAGGTATAATAGATGGATGAATTAAGGTCATTCAAAGTATAACATGCATAATTGTTAAAATTCTTTACGTTGCACTTTGCTACCAGTAATTTTTACACTGATCTTTTGTGTGATGACAGACTGAATAACCTACCATGTATCCAGAATTTTAAAATCATCAATAATGAAGGCCTTTTTCTAGTGGTTACATGAAATTGCTGTTTTATACTTGACTCCACATTGCTTCACTTTTATTACATCGTTATTTGATGTTTTTATTGGTCTTCTGGGAAGGTAGGCTTAAACACTTCAAGTGCATGATAGATTTCTTTCCCCTATCTATGATTTTTTTTTAAAGTAACTGAGCAGAAGCTTGGATATTGTATATGAATCTGAGAGATTAAAACATAACTAACTACACTAATGTGAAATGGTAGACTGGCTGGATTTTGTAACACTATAAATGACAGTAATGGCCAAAAAAACCAACATGTTAATGCGCATTAATTTATCATCTTGATTATCTGATTAAAGATTTTAATGCAGTTAACCTATCGACAGCGCAGGATGAATCAAAATTACTGAAACATCTTTGGCAACGCATTTTGGGCAGTTTGTCCAAGTAGACTTGACGTAGCACATACTACCGTGCACCTGCAAATGTTCAGTCGATCTGGTAGTGAGTCACAACCAACTTGATATGGACAACGAAAAATAGCACGTTGGCCCTCCCAATGGGAAAGCTGAGTACAAAAAAGACGGAGCAGTCAACTGACAAAGTATTATGCACACTCTGCTGCAAGGTGTTTTCTTTTCACTGAAGCACTTTCAGCTTAAAATATCACATGAACACGAAGAAGCATACGTCATTCGGGGATTCTGCCGACCACTAAGAAGTGGTCTGTTCTCCTCTCAGACAATGGAAAATGACAAAGGAATAACAGGACAACACATAAATGGATAAATGTTATGAAATAAGAGAAGTATTTTGTTAACATGAACTGTTAAAAGCTGTGAAGTGCATATATATATTGCCTTCTTTTTCGAGTGTTTCCTCATGCAAAACGAAACGCAATAAATACAGACCAAACAAAAAAAGAATGACATTTAACTTTGATTAATAAAAATCGATCCACAGCAACCTTATGTTTAATTTTTTTTAATGTGAACTGACACCAAGCTAATAAACAGCAGCTCATGTGTTTGGTTACTGTCTTTGATAAACATTGTAGTAACAAGTAGCAAGAAAGCTTAGGAACTGCTCGCAAGAGCGAGATTACAATCAGTGCTGTTTTCCTCTGTTTTGATATCATTCTGCCTTCTTAGATTAGTGGCAAAGCTGTGGCTATCACTGTCTATTATATCGTCCCTTACATGTTATGTCATTAAAGGTTGGAAATTGTGCAGGAGACAGGGGTGACAATAAAATAACGCTACATTACAGACATATACCCTTTGTCCTCTCAATCATTATATCTATTTTTTGAATAATATCCTGTCTCTTATCCTCTTTATAACTTAGTTTTTCTAGAGTTTGCTCTTCCCATCTGACCCAGGAGGGGGCTGAGCAAGCTGCTCATAGGGCTTACCAAACCACAACTTGCAAGCGTGGGCTCCAGAAACATTGATGTTGTGTGATTTTGTACCTGAGAAAAAAAGGCAAAGAGTGGGTGTGTGAGTGGGCTTTTACCCCCCGGTGTTAAGAGTCTCTTGACCGTTTGGTGACACTGGCCTCCCCACTGTACGTGGACTGTCAGTCCTTCTGTCCACCAATAGCTGTCTGAAGCATTCATAAGTGCACACACAGACACACACACACACACACACACACACACACACACAAACACAGAAAAACACACACACACACACACTGCCCACTGAGTCAACAAATGCTATTCATTCTTTAAAATAACTTAATTTTCATATTAAAAAAAGCTGAACTTTGGTACCACTGTACGACTCCGTCAATAAAAGCAATTATGAAAATGAGCACCTTGAAATCAAATACATGAACACGTTTACCGATAACAGATTACAGATGCAGACACCCTTACGTTTTATTTTGCAATACAAATCTGTCCCTCAGCCCTCTTAGGTTTGTTGTCTTGAATGTGGTCAGCACATTTTTTTAAAGGATTTGAATCTATCTGTGTGAGCAAATCTCTCTGTCTCTCTCTGTCTCTCTCTCTCTCTCTCTCTCTCTCTCTCTCTCTCTCTCTCTCTCTCTCTCTCTCTCTCTCTCTGTCTCTCTCTCTCTCTCTCTCTCTCTCTCTCTCTCTCTCTCTCTCTCTCTCTCTCTCTCTCTCTCTCTCTCTCTCTCTCTCTCTCTCTCTCTCTCTCTCTCTCTCTCTCTCTCTCTCTCTCTCTCTCTCTCTCTGTCTCTCTCTCTCTCTGTCTCTCTCTCTCCTTCTGGGTGAACAGCAGCAGTCAGATGTGTCAGAATCCTATTCATTCTGTATTAAAGTCATAATCTGCAGCCTGTTCTTGTCCGGTTCTGTGCTGAAGTGACGGCGTTCTGTCCGAGCTGCTCTGCTGGAATTCTGGCAGCAGATGTTTTGGCGCGGCGCCGTGTTGAAGTTGGTGTTTTGCAGCGTTCACAGGGGAGCGCTGCACTGTTTTGCTGTTTCCAGTCCAAATGTAAAGAAAGAATCCGGCCTCTGTGTTTGATTACGTTCTCTTTGAGCTGGTTGGCTCTGATACCTGCGTCGTATAAAGAGATGGCTGCTTGGGTTTTGGGCGTCCTCATGCTGAGGAGATAACGTGGCCGCGCTGCGCGCTGGCTTTCACTGCTGAGGAGGATGTTTATCCTGCTTGAATGTGCCAAATCAAATTACACATTTATGGCTTTTTATGATACTAAAGTGAAACATCATGTTGGAAATTGCCTCCAGTAAACTGTAAATCTTGTCTTTGAGGGGTTTGTCCAGGTCTCCTGAACACAACGCCTCCCTGCCGTTACATCACGGCCGAGCCAGTCCGCCGCACCGGATGAAGTTTGATTCATGAATCAAAAGTCGTTTGGGGATTTTAACGGCTGCTGTGCAGTAAAAGGTTCACCAGCGACCAACACTGTGTGGTGGATTGCTGGGATCCTCTTGTTGAGTTGAAATTCTGAAAAGTGAATCACTTGAAACACAAATTTTCAACATGGAACGGCAACTGAAAGAATTTGAAACTTCAAAACTGATTTTATAGCTTCTCTCACAGGAATCTGACTCAGAGATAAGAGAGAGGATTTCTGCTCATTACGTCCACCAAGGATGTAATAAAACCAGATCTGGATTCTGGATTCTGGATCCCGATTTCAGTTTTTACGGTCTTGAGCAAATCTCTGTCTCTCTCTCTCTCTTTCTTTCTCTCTGTCTCTCTCTTTATCTGTCTCTCTCTCTGTCTTTCTCTCTCTTTCTTTCTCTCTGTCTCTCTTTCTCTGTCTCTCTCTGTCTGTCTCTTTCTCTGTCTCTCTCTCTGTCTGTCTCTTCTCTTTCTTCTCCTCTTCCTGTCCTATCTCTTCTTATTTTCACCAACCAGTCAAGACAAGATGGCCGCCCTTCCAGAGTCTTGGTTCCGTCACATGGTTTCTTTTTTCTGGCCACTGTTGCTTTTTACTTCTGCTGCTTTGGAGGTTCAGTTGGTTCAGTTGGTTCTGTGTCTTCTCTTTGTGTTAAAGCTGATGTGATTCAGCACTTTACAAATAAAAGTTGAGTGATTGAGTATTTGCTTTTCATGATGATCTTTACGTTCTGCTCTTCTAAAAGCTGCTGCAGCTTCTTGTTTGTTATTACTGAACTTCTGTGGAGCGACTGATGGAGGCTGATGTTCAGTTCACAACGCCTGCAAGATTTTATCTTTTTTTATACACTATTCTATCTCTTGGCAGCTTTCTGACTTAAATTACTGTCAATGATTCGACCTTAATCCGAGCCAACCAGAAACAGATTGGAGTTTATTTGGGTTTTTTTTTTAACACTAAACTATTTTCTAACTGAAAAAAAGCTTTTGAAACATTTCCTTTTCATTCTGGAGGAAAATAAATTTGGCTTTGATACTGACATTCTTGATTCTGTGTGTGTGTGTGTGTGTGTGTGTGTGTGTGTGTGTGTGTGTGTGTGCCTTCTGCACATTTTATGACTTGAATAGCAGTGTTTGTAGAGCAAACTCATTGGAGGTCATGCACAATTTTAAAGTTCAGTCTGCAGCAGCAGGAAGGGGTGAAGGAAATGTAATTTGTGTTTTACAGCATTGAAGATGACATGAAAAAATAATTGTCACCCCCCTGGAAACAATGTCCCTTTCAGTGTGTGTAATTCACAGCTCTCAAGGTCGCCTGTTTGCAGAAAACCTGAAGCGACTAACTCGTTTGAAGAGTTAAAACCTCATTTATCAGTGGATCGGGGTCACGTTCCCGCCACACTCCCCTGCTTCACCCATGCTGTCGGAACAAAGAGGTTTTGTGGGTAAAGAGACGTGATTTGTGCAGAAATTCTAAGGCTTATTGTGTGAAATCAAAGTAAAAGCCTCCTGTTAGATTTATCTCCCCAAAACTCTCTGAAGCTTCAAGCACAACACATTAACAATGTCCAGAATCAATCTTCCAAGTAAAGACAGTTTGGAAATGATCGTCGCTTCTCAGTCTTGATTTTAAATTCGCTCAGAACTTGTTTTCTTTTCTTCGAGATGTCAGTCAAAACTCACACATGCTGCAGCATTACAGTTCCAGAAGTCGTCCAGTTGAAAGCTCAGTGGCTGTTGAGCAGATTACAGTGTCCAGGCCGAGCAACGAGTCCCTCCCGGGAAGGATCCAACATTTAAAAATAAAGCTCGGTCCTTCTGCATGCACATGTTGTCAGCTTGAGACCGGTCAGGACTCTCAGCATGAAGATGATTTATGTGTGATTGTTTCATGTAGATGTAAATATAATGTGGTGTATTATTCAAGCTGTGTTTCTCCTCTGTCCTGAACCTCATCCAGTCTAAAAGTCCCTCTCGTGGCTCTTCTGAGAACAGGCGGTTTGTCTTTCTGTGTCTGACCACGCCCACCTGAGGCCCCTCTCAGGGAGAAGAGCCTTCTGGTGTTTCAGATCAAGTGGATTCCCTGTTAGCCGGGTAGCCTTTAGCTTTCCGTACTGCTGCTAACATCAGCCGTGCTGACGAGTGGTGTTCCACAGCGTTTACAATGATTGTCAGTGTCTTACCTTTTGTGAGTTATATTTCAAGATCTTTTCACTGTTACGAGCAGCAACAAACACTGAACAGAGAAGCCAGATAATCCAAAACACTGGTATAATGCGCGAATGTTCACGCTGGATTTTTTTGCTATAACTCGTATAAACGCTGTCATTCAAGCAGTTTGAACCAGAATCTGACCCAGAAAGAGAAGAGGGCTCCCGAAGAGGGTGAGTTAAAACATTGCGTCTGAACACGTTATGTAGCTTGGCCGTATGTTTCATTAAGTTGCTACCAGCTAGCTAACGCTAGCACCTGCTAACTGTGAGGCTAACTTTTATGGTTTTTCATATTATACAGAATTTATGCAGTACAACAGGTATCTCTGTGAGTCTTTATCTCCCTACACGAGGGTCAAAGTGAGTAGCACTGCCGGAGGGAGGGGTTATTTCCCTCCATGATGTCATGAAGGGAAAAACTCTGATTCTCCTGTATGAGCAGGTGATGGAGGTGACAGACTTTCTTCACTTCTGAGGCCTCATACACAGACTATGGTGTTAGATATCACTGTTAGAAATCCATTACAGAGCTAGATTTACATAATGTGGGACAGAAGATCTTCGGTCTGGAGGTTGTTTGAGGACATCAGGTTCCTCACAGCTTCTGCAGGAACTGCAGAATGCGTCAATGTTCTCACTTGAGATGAATGATACACTCGCGTTTAGTTCGTGTTGTCTCAGCCCAACTTCAAATCCTCGTCTGTGATTCCTCCTCGGCAGGCATTTGCAATAAAATTTCCAATCTCTTTAAAGTAAGCCCGCCTGGATAAGCGAGCATCTGCTGGAACGTCTGAGATGTGAAACTGGGGGCTCAGAATGAAGTGTGGTGTGCCGCCTGTGCGACGGCACTCAGGGTTTCGCCATGTGTCTGGTGTTGTTTGACAACTGTGCAGGATAAGAGGTGGCAGTGGAGGCTGTAAGGATTCAGTGTGATAACATTTAATTAACAGCTCGCTCATCTGGGCCTGATTACTGACCAGACGCTAACGTAAAGCAGGACACACTGTCGCTGCCAGGTGTGTACACAACACGCTGTTTATCTGCGGGTGTGACTGGGCTCTGAGGGTGGCTGCATCTCCTCCTCACGCTCGTTACGCTTACAGATTACAGCTCCAAGGAAAGTCAAGTCAACCTCTTCATTTTTGTGTTCGATGAAAGTAAAAAGGAGGCAACCACCATCCGACACCTCACAGCAGTCAGTCTGTAAGGCTGAACCTCGCCGGGGCAACAAATGGGCGAATTAGGCTCTTTAATTTATGGCTGAAAATCAATATCGGAAAAGGTCAGAACTGAAGTGAGTGAACGAGCTGCAACCAAAAACCAAGCGTTATTCATTTTAGAATAAAAAAAAAAATAGGTTGAAAGAGTTAACGAAAAGTGAGCAGTAAACAGTGGCCGTCGCCGTTCTTCACCGTGGTGATCGGAAGCTTTGATCCTGTCGTCTGAAAGCTTCACCAATAGATCAGCCTGAGCAGAGTTTTTGCACGAGCACCTTCAGATATTATTGTTGTGGGTTTTTTTCAGTCCGTTCACGTTGGTGAATGTCTTAAACCTCATGATATGTCATTTAGTGCCTGATGAGAGTTTTACAGTAGAAAACAAAGTCGGGCTCCTTGTTGGAGTAAATGTTTCACGATATTCGAATAAACTACAATTTATTTCCAGACACAGAGGAACCGTCAACATGTTACATAATTTGGATATAGGCTACATATTCACATTTCATTATGTCAGATCATGTCCTTCAGACTGTCCATCACGTCCTTCAGTCTGTCCATCAGGTCCTTCAGTCTGTCCATCACGTCCTTCCGACAGATGGAGAAACGTGATCGGTCCCTCCAGAGAACTGGTCTCCACTGTTCCAGAGTCCAGTGGCGGTCAGTTTTACTCCACTGCATCCAGAGCTCTGCATCCCTCCTGGTGATCTGAGGCGTGGATGCAGCCGCTGGGCGATGGAAACCCTCCATGAGGCTCTGAGGTTCACATGACGTTTTGAGGGTTGAAGCTGTTGACTGCAGAAGGTGGACGATCTCTGCTCACTGCGCCTCAGCATGCTTTCATGAGAGTTGCCGATGTTCCCAATCACTTCCTCTTTGTTATGGTTCTAGTCAAACTTCCAGGCGTTACTTATATCTTACTCCTTATCGTCTGTATGTGGTCCTGGAAGTAGTTGGACCACCTGAATGTGCACATGCACATATAGTGTACATGACAGATGAATTAGGCAAAAATCTTCTTTGAATTTAAAAAAAAAAAACTGAAAACTGCACAGCTGAGAGCAGAACTAGTGAAGTGGAAATGTCCTTCAGAGCTGGACAATAATGAACCAGGACGTCCCACTGCACCTGGTGCACCTGGTGCACCTGCGCTTTGTGCTCAGTTCTTCATCTCAGGGTTCAATTCAACCTTTAAATAACAAAAATAAGCCTTTGTTTTTTATTACTACCAACAGACAAACCATTCAGAAGGATTAATTCCAGCTTCATTGGAAACCTTCAGGTGACACTAAACCAGGAGTCATTTCAGAGCTGTAAGCCTTTGGAAGAAAATAATATCCAAAATGTTTTCCATTCGAGGACCAGCGAGCGCCAGCGTGTCCTTTCAGTCAGAAAACCGTTTAACAGTGAACACAACAAAAGCTGGAACTCATGGAAACCAGCTGAAAACCAAGTGACACCACCTGAACAGACTCACTACTGACACCTACTGCACAACAATGTCATTACAGACATTTTCCATACAACACCTTAAAACATCCACTAAACTTTACTGTTGCTTTAATTCCATGCTGTCACAGCTACTTCAGATATGTTTCCACTTAGGATGACGAGAAATGCCTTCAGCATGTAGCAGCATCAATGTCGGTACGTTAAACCTGCCGACGACGTGATTACAGCTTCCACACAAGTATATAAAAGTCAGTCATGACAGACTCAAGCTGTGCAGCCAGTCATCTTTCACTTGTGTTTATGGAACAGTAAACAGGATGGCGGTCATTTTATAGACTCATAGTCAATTAACCTGTCGAGAAACCTCAGTTTGAACTTCAGATTTGAAAGTCCGAAGACGTCATGTGTTTCAGAGGGAACGTTGGAGGATCTTGTTGAAACGAGTGCAGAATGCAGCCACGAGGTACCAGAACCTCTTGTATGGATCCTCTTGGGAGAAAACCAGAACTACACCTTCTAGATATGAGCTCATTGTTTTGATTTTGAAGATGTTGGTGAGTCTGTGTGTGTCCACCAACGTTAGCTTCAATGAACCAAACGTCTCTGAGTGGATGGAAGCTCCAGGAGCCACGATCTTCTGAACCAAACACAGTTCACTGCAGGGTTCTCGTTCTGTTTGGTGGACTGCATCCAGACCTGCTGTCTACCCGTCCACGTTCTTATGAACATTTGATCCTCCTTGACATTATTCATCACATCATGTCAATAGGTGACAGCTTCTCCTCCCTGGTCTTCAAGCACATCTCGGATTTACTCTCATGTTAATGGATCCAGTCTGAAGACGCAGCAACTGTCTTCGAATGAAGCTGACTGGCTCTTAGGCCACACCCACATGAGCCAAAACCATCTTTTTTCTCCCTGGGGTTCTCAGTACTATCCCATCCACCCCTCACTATGAGCACGGCTCAGTACAAGACCAGGGTGTAGTACATATGCCAGGCCTTTAGGGGCGCTGTGACTCACCAAATACACCAAAAGCGCAGAAGAAGACACGACACACATAGAAATGTAGAAATAGATCCCAGCTCATAGTCTTCTGTATAACTCCAAGTTATATAGGTTCAACTTATATTATTGCTGTAAAAATTAACATGTTAACGTGGATTAATCCATCATCATAATTAATCTGATTAATCATTTTTAGGCAAATGACTCAAAATCCCTGAAGACTTCTGGCAGTTTGTCCCAGTAGACTTGCCGTAGCACCTGCCGCCGTCCTGGAGAAATGTTTGTGTGACAAAGAGAGAAGTTCCTTGTTAACGTTAACTGTTGAAGGTGTTTAATAAACTCGTTAAGTGCCGAAATATTCTCTTTGTTCTTCAGTCTGCTTGCTCACCAAAATGAAACTATATTTACATATATTATAATAGGATTAGAAATATATATTTGATCATGAATAAATTAAATTATTCCATAGTAACCTTGTGATTAATCTGATTAAAAATTATTTGATGGGACTACTACTACTAAAGATTAAATGCATTAAACGGCGTCTTACTGTTTACAGAAAAACATCTTTTCATCTCATTAGTTTGAGTTTTTTCTTCAACAGTTGACAAAACAAACCTTTCTGTGGAGATTTTGCTGTAAAAGAATTGTTTCCTGTTCAGGTTTTCTGACACGGATATTTATACAAAATATCACCAGTGCTCCACTTCTTTCTTCACGCGTTAAAACATTCAAACTATCAGTGCGACTAAACAAGACGTATTG
>OMNM01035100.1:12329-46555 GCA_900302745.1 Parablennius parvicornis | reverse complement strand
ATTAGTCCAACTGACCTACATGTGGGACTTAACGAAATGCACGGATGTGTAAAACTAGTTCAGTGGGTGAGAGAAAAGTTCATGAGGAAGAAAAGAGAACTTTCATGCTGATGCAGAAGAAGCTCATTTCAAGTTGGCACCGTGTTTTGCTGTATACATATAGGTGTCTTTTTCACTGATGAACTGTTTCGAAAATGCTCAGACAGACTGAGTCGACACAACAACACTGTAGCACACAAACACAAAACTGCAGACATTTTAAATAGAATAAGTACATGGAGGTGTGTTGCCTCAATAAAGGGAAAAACAACAACATACAACTTGATATTTGTCTTTCAAATAACAAATATTTATAACTCTAACCGTTAAATTTCTATTCTCCCATCATACCTTCCACATCCCTTTCAAAAAACCTCACCGTTCATCAGCAGGAGGCTGAATTTGATTAAAAAGTCATTATGAGAGGCAGGATTAACCCAATCAGAAATGAGGGGAATCCCATCATTTGTAATCTTGCTGCGTGGTCTGTATTGTTGATACTCTAATCAGTTCAATGTTGGATTCTTGTCCCTTCAAATATTCAGAGTCAAAATCCGCTGACCCAAGGTCTTTAATCTCGGCTCCCCAAGCGTGGGTTTTAGGCTACTTTTCGGGAGGGTAAATTGGGGAGGCACGCGACCAAGCCTATAATCTCACATTGAGCTGCCCACCCAATTCATAATTCATGTTTAACATGCCATATGTTGTGGGTTTTTGTATATGCATAAATCATGTGATCATGGATTATTAATCTCTTGTAAAGCTAATCAAAGCCAGGTCTTTAGTTATTAGTGTCTGGACTGGATAGCTTCACTGATGGCTTTAGGCAAAAGTATCAAGGTCCATAAAAAGAAGTCAAGAATTTTAAAGACATATTTCTCCTCGATTTGACTCGAGATGCGTGCATCAAATACGAGTTCATATGTTGTGGTGACCACTGATCATAGTCTGACTTTTTTTTCTCAGAAGTCACGATTCCTTCATTACCTTTTAATAAATATCTCAACCAAAGGCCATCTGAAAGCACTGGTTTCTCCGGGATTGAGAGCTCTTTTGAATTAATGGTTATAATCTTAATCAGTATGTTCATCTTTGAGCTAAACAAATGTGTCTGTGGAAGCGTCAATAGCAAAGACTGCTATTTAACAAAAGGGTGCCTGTGTGGTTGTGTTCAACACATGATGGTACACGGTCAGATCAGAGGACCATCTGATGATTATACAGCCTTCTAAGGCAAAGTCTAACTACAAGGTGAGAATTCAGAGCTCAAAGGTTAATCATACCTTACTGCTTCGCCACCGCTGCTCAGGAGAACAGGTGGGAATGCTAAAGACTGTGACCACAGCTCTGCGCTCATGAGCAACACCTTACAATACACAGGAAGTTCAAGCAGAGAGAAAATAGGTCACAGGGTTTACATTGATTGTCTCAGCTCGGGATTCTCCAATCCAGTGAGTCAAGAGCACCGGGGAGGTGGGCTTTGGGTATCTGAGAGGAATAAGCAGATCAATACCTCTGGTCTAAGAGGCCCAGCGGAGTTGAGATACACATCTAAAATTCTATTTTCATTTCCTGTTCCATCGGCTGAGAACATGGTTTGTATAGCAGGAGGTGAGACTAGCAAGGAACTACTGTAATGAAGATCCTCTAGAAAAGAGAGTAAAAAGGGGGTGAATTACAGTTAATCCACAAGGTACACAGAGCATGAGGCCGGGAAAAGCTTGTTGAATACAGATGAGTATCTTTGAAGAAAACCTGCCTGAGGACCCGAACATAATTAGAGCAAGCTGGTCATAGATCTGACTTTTATCAGTGGTCAAGCTCTGATCATCCCTTTGTTGGAATTTCTATTTAGCCCCCTGTGGACTCACAGCCTAGCTCTAATGGGAAAGGAAAGCCGGCTGCACAAAGAAAAACAAGACAAGCACTGAGAGGTGTGAGACTGAGAAAGAAAACGATAAAAGCTCCACCTTCACGTTGGTTAAACACACGGAGAAAAAGACGAGAGAAGAAACTCGTTTCATCTTCTGCTGTGAATGAAGCAAAGGTATTTTTCTGGTGGTTGATCAACAGCTGCTAGATTTTAATAAGAAGCTCACTAGATGATGCCAGATATGACATGAGACAAGTCTCTACAGAGACCATGCAGACTAAGCTAGCACAAATGTTGTATGAAAATGTATTAGACTTGAGTGGGCGTTCGCTGAGCGGAGATTTTCTTCAGCAGCATTCTTGAGCTATGACTATCTGAAGCAAAAGCAGCACAATGTCCCGGTTTGTCATTTGGGTCTGTTTAATTACTCATACAGACTGTCCTGAGTGTTGGAGTTGACCCTGAATGCCAGAGCAGTGTTTCAGCAACACTGAGGGCTGCTTAGTGTTACACTGTCACTGTAGGCGACTGCAGAGGAGGAGAGGTGGAGCAGGAAGAAGGGGGGAAAACATACTCGAGCCTCGTGAATCTCGACTCACGTGCGGCCGCTATTTGCGATGATAAACAAACGCGTTCTGTTTTTTGCCCTCCGTCTTCATTCACAGGCCACTGCGCAGCCAGCAACTTTGAAAGACAAAATCGCTTCGAGGTGCGTGGAGTGTCTAAATTTATCAACTGCTCATAATGCAGATTTCTTGAGGTCAAAGCATGTCTGGAAAGTCGGTGGCAATCTGCAGCATGCATGTGTGTCCGAGTGTGACAAGCTGACCCACTACTTTCCACCGCGCAGCCTCTAAACATTACATTTAATCTTTTTATCTTGGATTCGATAACTCTTCAGAATACTTCTGCTCCAGCAGGCAGTATATCACAGTTCAGTCGGGAATACAAACCAATGTCACGTGTCAAAGCATGGTTTATTTCAAGAAGAATCTTCAGAATGAGTAACAGAGTAGCTAATTATTTCCTCAAGGTTATACCTTTTTGTGGGGATGGAACAGAAATGAAGAGGCATATTAGTCATCTTTCCCGTTTCATTGAAAATGAGTCTAAATCTCCTGGTTGTTGCATTAATCTCTCAACAATAGGTATTCATTAGCTAAAAAGACAAAAACAAATTTCTAATGCTTTATTTTAGAGATTGTAAAAGACAAAAGAGTGTTTAATGCGCAAAACTAGAGGACAAAAACAGAAGGAATAACAGGAGGGTGATAGAAATAAAAATGAGGGATGCAGAAATTTAGCTCTCAACTGGCACAGAGCCACATTGATTCACTGCAGAGCAGAAAGCTGCTGGGCAATTATATACACACAAACACACCTTTTCCAATTTTACTAGTGTGCCCTGCAGTCAGCCACACTGCAGCACCTGGTATTTCAGCCATGTTTAGGCTTGCGTAGAGAAAGAGGCAAAGCTTCAAAGCCTCAGAGAGAATCCAGCAACGCTGCATGCCAGCGGCAAGA
This sequence comes from Parablennius parvicornis, assembly GCA_900302745.1. NCBI lineage: Eukaryota > Metazoa > Chordata > Actinopteri > Blenniiformes > Blenniidae > Parablennius > Parablennius parvicornis. Next base: position 43,119 of record OMNM01035100.1, on the reverse strand, counting down.
AATGCTCAGCTGAGAATATAAGACCGCAGAGGTCAGAGAAGCACAGTGATTGTGTGTTTATTACATGCACATGTATTAAAATAAAAAACACTTTGCCCTAAGAGATCTTGGTGCGTGGATATACTGTACGCCCTCCATCCTCTGAGGGAGCGATCCACCTAAAAACAACCTCAAAGCACAATGCACATTGTGGACCTATTGTGCTGAATGAAATGACTGCAAGAGAAAATGCCAGAGAGGATGGAGCCATTGGGAGAGGGTAGAGGCATACACCTAAAGCACACACACACATGAACATGAATATGCACTCACACACAAAAAAAAACCCCAGGCTTCTGCGTACAAGCAATGTACTAATCAGACTCATGAGGCCTCTTAGATGGCTGGCTGAAAATGTCATCCTCAAAAATTATCAGATTGCTGTAATTGGGCAACATGAGCTCAGCGAGACACGGTCAGAACATATATAAGCCCCCACTGACATGGAGTTGCTGCGATTGAGTGCTAGTTGGGGTTTTCATCAGAGGAGGCTGGGGAAAACTACATTTCATGTTTTATTCTGCTTTTACATAGCACACAAATGTAACGTTGGCTTTAGAGATTCCGTGTGAAGTCGGTCCTTGGTCAGATCAGACGTCAAGTTCGGATGTGTTGAGAATCCACAGCCACAGTGCACCTACAAAGACTGGGTGTGTCAGAAGACCAAGATTCTTTATGAGGGGAAACACCTGTCAAAAGGACGGGCTCCACTGCCATTACAGTGTCTGTGTCTGCCTGATGGTTCGATATTAATGGTGTTCACAGACTGGCTCCTTTGTTATTACATGGTAAAAACAGTCATTAAGGCCCCACCATCAAGCTGAAGATCCTGCCTCTCAACAGTTTATTTGGCTTCAGTCTCAAAACAACTAACAGAAGGACATCAAACATACACAGATTAAATTAAGAAAACGACAAATATAAACTAAGTCTGAAAACAAACCATCCTCTGCCATCAACATTCACATGCAAAATAAATTTGCTGAAGTGAAGAATTTCCGGAAGGTTGATCTTGACTTGAGTTACTGTTTATAGTTCTCCACATTTTGAGTCTATATTTTCATATCTTCAGTCTTAGCAGTCAGTTAATCACAGGGAAGCATCTGTTCTCTCATGATCTATTCGCTGGGTCTTTTGTTTAGCTGCTAAATCTGCAACAGAATGGAGGAAAAAGCCAACGTCTCCAGGGAGGGTCTGGACTCAATAGGCCGTTATGGATACACTACGCTCCCATATTGGCATCGGAGCTAGGATCCGAGTTCTTTATCACCGTGTTATATCGGTTCAATTTTCCATAGCGGCATAATCTTTGAGCATTCACAACCTCAGTCATTTGCATTGCAAAGACAGCCTTATCTGCGCCTGCCGGTTCCCCTTTCTGCCTGACACTGTGCCTGGAAGAGATCTCCCAGGTCCACGCGCCCGCACCCCAGGGGAAAGAGCTGTTGTTATGGTTACAATGCCAATTACAGTGACAGAGCGAGAGGCGGTCAGTAAAGGCAAAGCGAGGGGTGCCGCTGACACAGATGGCCGTTTCAGAGCTCACACTCACACAGCTTCCTCTCCTCCCTCCTCGTCTGGCATAAGTCTTCAACTGCGTGCCACGCTTCTCCTATCAAACATTTGTATGCACAAAGAACAGGCTGGTTTGCGGTCGCTTTCAAGTTTTGTTTTGCTTTTTCCTTCTTTGTTACCTGACAAAAATCTACACTTTAGTAAACAGGACAGTAAACCATGTTTCTCAAACTCCTTCCTAAAAGACAGGGCTCCCTGTGGAAACGCCACATGTGACTTCCACAGCTGAACAGCCTGTTATTGTCATTGGAATAAATTGCAAACAAGGGGAGCAGCTGGGCCATGCAAGTGAGGCCACGCATATATGCAGGACCACGTACACATTCGTCAGGACAGACACATGCACACTCCCACTAACATGTGACTGTATTTTCTTCCAAAGTCCAAGGTCAGGTTTCCAGGAGGAAGGGGGGGCGGGGAAGATTACATTTGTTTGTGTATTTATTTGTTTTTGCTTGCGCAGAAGGCTTTACCTTTAATAATAAGCGTTTATTAGATTAATGGTTTATATGAGACCCTAATGCATTTCCCCTCAACACTCCAGATCCATCCATTAGTGCTGAGACACGTCCAATCAATCAGAGAGAGACGCAGAGACAGAATGGGGGGAGGGACCACAGAAAGCTGGTCTGCCGTGTTTGTGAGGTTGTTTTCAATCTAAGAGGCCTCACCCCTCCAACGAAGCTCAAGTTGCCTCACTATATCTCACCATGCTGTCCTTAACTACCCTTTCCTATTGTTCCAGTGGCCCTTTCCAAAGCCAGAATGGATGGTCTCCCAAAGGGGGTTTTGCCTTTACTCCTGGCCAGACAGAGACTAATGACCTCTCCTCTCTATTTGTAGTAATTAAAATATGCATGTGCACCCTATCTCTCCACCAGAGGCATAATCTTGGGTCAGAATGTCAAGTCTTATCCACACAAACCTAGAATGAGGGGGCGGCTCGCCACCACTGTGCACATGATGGTTGTATCTATGTGCAAATAAAGCGCTGCAGACTACGTACAATGCAGCATCTGTGTACAGTTAACAAATGATAGGTTTCGGCTTGAGTTGCACAATAGCTCCTTCCATTTGTGTTCAAACAGAACTTGCTTAATTCTACAAAACCAAATTCTCTCTTTGACTGCAGTTTGTTCAAACTAAATAATAGGAAGCAGATGAGATAAAGCACAACACAATGACCCAAGTGAACAAATCCAGGAAGGACATTTTTTCACTGAGATTAATTTTAATTAAGTTGTGACGCAACAAGAAAGTATAAACAACTGGTTAGCCCCAGCACTTTAAAGTTATTATGCCAGCTGAGAGAGGAACCCCCCTATTCTTCTCCCACCTAAAAGACTACGAACTAGTTCCCACAGGAAACCCATGCACAGCCCAGTGCCCCTCCCACAAAACCTCTCTCCCTTTTTCCGTCTGCAATCCCCATTTCTCAAGGACCCCTGAGAGACTGGCACACATCCAATTAAAAAATCCCTCCTCTCTTTCATCTCTCGAGCCCCAAACTTTTATGTTGTTATTGCTGTACAGCCACAGCCCCCACCTCGCCTCCTGCCCCAACTATACAACTCTTGTCTTCTTATCTCCCCCTCCCTTCTCTCTTTTGCTCCAGGCAATTTCTCTCCCCTCGATCAAATATGCCCGAGGGTTTTAAAGTGTGGGCTGCTTGGGACTTGGGTACACCACGCTGTGACAGGGGGACCCAGACCCACTAGCCTATTTACAATAGGAGTCTGGGGAGGGGAGACAAGTGGGGGGAGGGAGTAAGGTGGCAGGCCTAGAGTGTGGCGTGTGGTGGCAGGACATGAATGCAGACGTTCTCTGATTGCACCATGGCGTTGAAGTTAAAAGGACCCCCAGGGTGAAGGGACAATCCTTTTGAAATTAGGTTTGGTAACGTTTGAATGGATGGCCTATTAAGACAAGAAGATGCTTTTCAGACTGTGAACTCTGGTTTGATTAATTTAGGTGGAATATGAAGCAGTACGGTGCCGGTTAATGAATAGATGAGCCAAACATAGAAAAATCAAAAGGAGCCAAAGGAGGTTGGTGCCAAAAAGTAGTAATGTAAACAGAGAACGCTATCTGTCTGCATCTCATCCCTGATCTCTTCATCTGCTGCATCAAGCCACACAGTGCCTTGGGACAAACTGGAGAGAAGAAGCTGCAGACAAAACTCCTCTGTACTGTGAGCATGTGGGTGGGTTGAGAAAAACCCTCCAGATATGTGTGCTTATATTAGGATATGTAGAGGGAGACTTTGGATATTCACCATCTGTCTACTTTTAACTCTCATCATACATAGTCCAACCATGAATCAACAACATAATTATTTCTTCAATGACAATTACGATGTTTTAAATTTGAGTTCAACAACACACAATTATTAAAATATGGATTGTGAGTCAACAGGAATTTGAATTTTTAATTTATTGAGAGGAAAGCCCCTTGAGATGTAACATCTCATTTACAAGGGGGACCTTGAGGTGGACCTCAACAGGAGAATAATTAGTCATTTGAACTTTTGTTACGTATTTATTGTCAGTAAGTGCTATGATACAAAGTCATTAACGTCACAAAAGTAGAATATAGGCAATAGTAGGATCAGAATTCTTTTTTTTTTACTATTTCAAAAATCTAAAAGAAAATCTTATAAATAATGTTTAGATGAGTTTGAAAGGTGCATGTGGAAAGTCAGCTGATGACCAAGTAAATCTTGATTCGTTCACGACTTAAGAAAAAAAAAAAAAAAAAGCTTACTGGGACATGAAATAACTTTTTTTTTTTTCAAATGAGACCCAAGCTTGGTAAATCTATAGGCTATTGAAATCCAAGTTCCTGTCTCCGCTGCTACAATCAAGTCCAGAACTCTGTGAAAGGAAGTTCTGCATAATGAGAGTGGACGTTAACAGACAAGGACAGGCAAGTAAATTCTTCTCAACTAAAAAAAAGAAAAAAGAAGAAATCTTCTTTATTTCTTCACAAATACAGGTGGCAGACTTGGAGTCTTTTGTGGTCACTTCCTCTGATCCACTAGAAAATATCCGGTCGGACACAGAACCATAATTCATAAAGCTTCCTATTTGCTATAAAAAGAGCTGCTCGTAAACAGGATGCAGTGGCAGGGGGTGGGGGGGGGCTCGGACATTTCAATGGAAGGAAGAAGAAAGATTTGATGGAGCAGAGCGTTGTGTGGACTCAGCACAAGTCCTTATGATCACCATACACCCAGAGCAAAGATTTATGATCACAGTACAAAATACTGTATATAATATTGTATTGAGGGTAGATTCTGTATCAATTACAGAGAATATGTTTGTGAAGACACAGCTCAAAGCCTCTACCTACGAGTTTGTGTTTAAAGAAAGTATACAGATAGGCCCTGTGAGAAATCCAGTGGTTAACTTTGGCTCTACCCACAAGCAAAGCTGATTCATGTTTATATAAACCACCACACTGATGTAGTCAGGTCTAAAATCTTAAGTGAATGCCCAATAGACGGAGAGTTGAAAGAAGCAATGTGCTACAACAGAAAAATAACAGTATCCGTCACAGATATTGTGTAACATGGTATCTCGAGTTACCAAAAGTGTTAACAGCAGATAGAATTACTGCCGGAAACTTACGTAACCTTTGTGACTAGGTATGTCTTTGTTCCACAGCACAGACTGTAGTTATAAAACAGATCTGTTGATTTGGGTTAACAATAAATCAAATCTGTAATAATGTGATCCAAAGAGCCTCAACAGAAGAGTGTAATAATAACTGGACATGTGGGGTAAGTGAGGGGAAAAGAACACACACATTCAGCTCAGTCGTTTGTCTAAACACTGCACTCTTTGTTGACACATTTCCAATTGTTTATAGTCACTCTGCAGTTTAAGAGAAGGAAAACCAGAGGCTGGCACTTTGCCTCGGTCAACCATGTTGTATTGTCAGAGGCATACAGTCATTTACTATGACCTCATCTCCTGCTTTGAGCCTGGACTCATGCCTGATCTGCCCGAGTCTTCAGTAATTGGATTAGACTCACAGAGTCATGACCCTGCTGGGCTGCCATACAGCTCCTCAACGTGCACTCCTGACTTTATCTGACCGCCTCAAATAAATCTATCTTTGGACAATTGAACACCTTCATTCACAAATGTTCATAAAATCCCTATAACCAGTGAACTTGTTAAAACATCTGACGGACTTGGAAAAACCTTGACGTCATTTCTCTGAGGAATCAGACCTCATGTAAACATCAAAATCTCCAGCTGCGTGTGAATGTCCAGCCCTTCGATACCACCTCCTTCATAAATGCGTGATTATTTTCGTTCAAACAAACAGCACAAACACGCCGTTCTTATAACGCCAGGACCAAAAAGATTCCAAGCAGCTGAAACAATTCACTCACTGAGGTCTGGAGTGCACTAGCACCCATCCACTAATGCTCCAGAGTAAACGTGCCCTCTAATTGAACTGTGGATGTGTGCTGCTGCTATTTTGTTTCTAAGAGTTAAGGACAAAAGCTTTTAAAATTATGCTGGATTAGGAGAGGGCCATTTTACTTAAAACTTAGTGTAATGAACTGCGATACCATATGGTTGACCTTGTGTAACACCAAAAGCAACGCTCTTCAAAATGACTGTGAAACTTGATTGTATGGCAGCTTAAAACTATGCAGCTGAAATTTATTACACTTTTGTGTGGGTGGACTTTGTGATAATTTCTTCATTTTTACTGCGACTATACAGGGCTAGCTGGGATTGGCAGTACTCAGACGACAGATTGCTCAGCTTGGCACTTTATGCAGTAGGTTAATGGACCAGAAAATGGAGAACAGCTTCCTAAGAACACCCGACTGCATCTGTGCACAACTACCCTGAAAAAGCTACCTGTCCAGGGTTGTGGACGCTACTAACGAGTGAGGCCAGGCCTGGCAGGCTTCCAGGGCGCAGTAAGCCCTGCGCATAGCGGCTGGGATTCATCCTCTTAGGCCCAGAGAGTAGGGGATTTGGGACTTTATTTAGTGCCATTTAGAAAAGATTACCTTTTAACTGCGATCTTTCCATCCAGCAAAATTAATTATTGATAAAAATTTAGATCACAATAAAAGGTTCAGCATATGTTAGGTTGCAGTTTAAAAAAAACCCAAAAACTAACAAACTGAAAACAGGACAAATAAAGTAAGGTAATGATTAAGTCTTAAAGCTACTGGGTAGGATGGGAGTTACAGGGACCAGAAGTGAACTAAAAGTATGGAAGGAAGGAACGAGAAAACAGGGAAAAACTATTAAAGTCAGAAATGAACAGCTGTTGAAGAAACATAGCCCTGTATGGCAATCCAATAAAATGAGACTGACTTTATGACTCTAGGAGACCAGATGGGTTTGTGTTCACCTCACATTTTCTACGGACGTCCAATCAGCACCAAACCCATTTGACACCGCACACAGAGTCACACCAGATATCTTTGTTTAAGGACATTGGGATATATCCTTTAGTGCTTTGCCATTTAAACAGAGACAAAAGTGACCAATCCTTTCAAAAGTGACCACAATGGAACGCCTCTCTCAATCTCTCCTTTGTCATCCACTGTGTCGCACTGCCATTTAACCCTCTCTCTGCATCTGTGACACTCAAGACCAGTTAACCCCTGTGGGCTCAGGCACACAAAGGGCCAGAGGGCCGAGCACAGAGAAACCAGGTTTGACTGGGCTTAACAGTATTTTGCATTGTGATCGTCTCGTTGAATTCCACATCGCGGTACACAGCTGCTGCCACACTGCTAGGAAAGCGGTGAGGGGAGGAACAGGGTCTGTGTGTGACTGGATGACTTCAGTGTGGTTTCTGACACTTGCCGCAGTGCAACAAGGGCCAAAGGAGCCTCCATCCTTTGGTAGAGAATTATCACAAAGTCTGTAGTCTGAAAATAAAGGGACTAGTATGAGAAAAACTAATTGGGACAAAAAGAAAAAAAGAGACAAGACTACAAGAGATCGGGTTGTCTCTGGATTGGAGATGACGTCTTTGCGGCCGTCGTGTTCAATCTCATTACACTCATAAAGTTCTAAGAATGCTTGACGGGCCAAACATCGAACTCGGCACAAACACCAAATCGGTCTAGTTCTTCATACAAGCACAGGCTGCACTTATGAACCTATACATCTGCAGAAGTGCGTTAACAGTTGGAGGTGTGGTACATGATGTCGACTGTGAGTGGCTTACAATAAGTAAATCAACAACAGCTGAGGCGAACGCCACCTCACCTTCTTACTGAGTGGTCGTGTGGTATAATGGCATTATCTGGCTTTCCTTGTAACCGGAACTGTGTGACATACACAATATCTGTGGAAAGGTATACACGGCCAAAGGATATGTTTAAAAAGAGGCGGGCGTACATTCATGGGACCATTGTTTGAGGAGACGGCAACTTATTATCAAACTGGATGTTGACTTCAGAAATAATTTACTATGCACTCAAAATTCTTGAGGAGACATTGCTGATGGACATTTCAAGTTTCATCATTGTCTGGGGTCTCCAATATGGGACTGGGGGACTGACAATAACTTTAATGCATGAGCAAATGAATAATTCAGTCAGGGTATTCTGGTCAACAAACCAGTCATTTCTTGCAATCCTCGCTGAGTAAACCACTAGCCTGACCAACATCATAAAGGTCCAGGTTATTTCTGTTAGTTCCCCTTTAGAGTATATTTAAATGTTGAAGCCAAAAAAAAAAGGCCAAAGTAACTCAGATTGAGTCACCTTCTGAATGCAATACAGTCGATATCAGCCATGCTTTTTGTTGATACTGTGTGTAACCTACACATTTAAAGCACATCACGTATCTATACATGATATTACATGATAATTACACCCAAAATGCAATCATTCAAATTCAAACGAATTTCCTAAAATGACAGCGCTGCATAGGCCTCTTTTCATTCTTTCTAAATGAAAGGAGGCGTTTACTGAATCCTGTAAACCAGGTCGAGCTGATGTCCAGCCGGCCGCCATGCGTACGTGTGCTATTCCAGGTAGGCCTAAGCTCAGCCCTCGGCAGTCGCCCACAAACCTGCTCAGACAGCAGCACCTGCTCTGGAAACCATGCGGCTGTTCAAATTAAAGCGCAGAGCTGTGTGGTTACTAAGCAACAGCAAAGCACTGAATTCCTCTATCTTCCCACTTCCCTGGGGTTAGTTTACGTGTGAATATCAGTACAACGTCCAAACACTGGTGAAGGTGTGAGGACGAGCTAAATGTCAATGGGAGCTTTGCCTACTGCCATAATGATTTCTGATTGGGCCGTCACATCCAGGAGGAGACAACAGAGTACTATTCAAGCATGTAAATCAATGGGAATGCTCGTAAATTGTAAGTGATTTTCTTTTGGGGGTTCGTTTGAGCTGGCAAATGGAAAAGCGAGTTTTAGGGTCGGTGGAGAGGATTCAGTGTTTAGTGACTCTGTACATTTCCCACAAGCAGTTCACCCTGGGTCTGAGTCCTTGAAAAGAGGAATGTCCAAACATTGCCACCATGAGTGTAAATAGCAGCTGAGCACCAAAGAAAACACGACATATGGAACCAAAGTTAAGTGTCTCTTCTGCTTTTGTGGCAGCTGTCAAGAACTCTTTGGTTTTATTTATGGAAATGTCTTCCCATATGACAGCAAGAAAAAAAGAAAAAAAAGAGGCTAAGGCTGATTGACTTGGCATTTGTCTTTTCATGATGACAGTATCTAGAAAGATAAATCTGGATTATGTGTTCTGGCATAAGCTTTAATTTTAGCCCCTTTTGTGACAGTAGCTTATCTTGGGATTTCTCTACACTACCTAGTGATAGACGACGGACAATACAGAGGAAATGGAGGGGGATGTCCGAAGAATATGTTTGTATTTCTCTTGAGATAGCATCACTTCTGGCCAACGTACAGAGACAAAGTTGGGGGGGGGGGTGGTTAGGTCATGGGATAAAGGAACCCGGTTGTGGTCCTTCAAATGTTGACATCAGATCAGTGAGCTACAACAACCGGCATAACTCAGCTCTGTGGCAAAAGAAAAGGACAAACAACTGAGTTTATTGCCCACACAGATGGGTGTTTGGACTCTTGTTATGAGAAAGAAACCACATCAGAGTCCTGCATGACTCATAGAGACTCGAAAGACATCGAAAGGCATATTTAAAAAAAGAAAAAGAGTAAATCTCTACAAATCCAACCATTTTCTTCTTAATGAATTTCTTGTGTGCTACCATGGTTTCTCTTTATAACTGTTTCCAGTTTCTTCTGTTCAGAGCTTTTTGCTGCCATTCCTGTGTGAAAGCACTAGACATTATTGCCAAAAAAAAAAAGAAAGCATGGGAAAACTGAGCAGCAGTTGCTGAGACAGCCTAAAGACCTCCTCCTCCTCCTCCTCTTCTTCTTCTTCTTCTTCTCCCCTAAACCGTCACCAGAATGGAGCCCACAGGGAGACAGGGAGGAGAGGGAGAAGCAGAGAGCTGGAAAACATCCCTGCACGTGTTTGAAAAACTCAGGGAAGCAAAGAACTGATTTGTGACAAGACACTGAGGGGTTTAGTAAAGTTGTTGTTTTAATGAGTGGGTGGACACAGGAAGAAACCATATCGCAGAGGAGGATGTGAGCAACCATCAACAAGCCAGAGTGTCAAAGCAGGAGTCTTTTTTCTCTCTTCCTCATTACTATTTGTGAACATAGAGAAAAATAAATCAAAGGACAGTTGCAGTTGCTATTCAAAGTCATTCCTCTGTCCAGCTACATCAGGCTGCAGTGAAGAAAATTAGACACAGCGTGTTTCAACAGCAGGGAATGGGTCCGAACAGTGTTCGGAAAAACAGACACATCCTTTATCTGGCGCTCTAGAGCAGCATGAACCATCACTCTCAACATTCTTTCCATTCCCAAAAGGCCATAACTCCTCCGCAAGTTGGTCATCCCTCTCCACTAAGCGGGAAGGTTCAAAATTCAAACACACTCCCGCCTTCTTTTAACTGAACTAGATATTCTTGTTTATAAGACTTGTCTGTGCAAAGGAAACACATGCTCCCTGACAACTAAAAACATGTATAGGCTTGGGCTTGAAATTCAATCTGTGCACACAGAAACATCATTTTCACATAAAAGTATGAAACATCACTGCTTGTTATTTTGGATCATTTCTTTGGAAATGTCAAATCTGCTCATGATTTAAAAACCGCAGTGGAGACACACCAAGCTTGAATTTTCTGTAAGCCAGACAGGAAGAAAGAAGAAGGAGCCTTAAGAGTCGTATAAATAAATAAAGGTGGCAGTGCAAAGGGGGGATACCCACTGGAATATGGAGGGGGTGGGGTACAGATGAAGCAGCCCCTCCTCTGATGGCAGTTTTGACCTTGTCGGTTGGGAGATAGATGCTACCCAAACGTCATATAGAAATCAGTCTCTATAATGTTGCACTAACGAGACATAATTAATATAAAAGTGATAATCACTATTACCAAGTATAGGGTACGCCCTAAAATAACACACAGCATGGTTTTAGGGTTGACACAAAGGGCCGGTGAATCCCAAATGGTGATTAATTTATTTTAATGAATTTCTATCATTCTAAAATATACTGTATATATACATATCTAACCTCTTTCAGTTGGTCGAGCTCCTGTCGGACGGCCTCGTACTCGATCTCCAGGTCGTCGTACTGCTGCTTGAGCTGCTGCTTCTCCTCCAGCACCACCAGCCCGTACTCCGCCGCCTGGATCTTCTCGTTTGTGGTCTCACTCAGCTCCCGGGAGAGACGCTCGATCTCGGCCCGCAGCCACTCCGGCGCGGCCTCCAACAGCATCACGGCGTCCGGGTAGCCCTGCTCTTCCACTGACATGATCGTTACCGGAGACGGATCGCGAGCTTGATCTTGCGACAGGGAGGATGTTTCTGGGGGGAGTCTTCAAGCGGTGTAACCTTGAAGAAGAAGCGGTGCCTCAATTTCGTCTGTATTTGAATTGCATGATTGTTACGCTTGCGTTTCTTGTTGCCGCTGGAGCTTCTTTGGTCATGTAGATGACTCTGTCCGTTTATCTTGGTCAGCGGGATCCGCCGATTTCCCTCAGAAATGCTCCATCGTTGCTCTGCTGTTTCCTCTCCTCTCCGCCGGCTTGTTGAACTGACAGAGCCGAGCGGGAGGACCACCTGACAAGACCGGGGTGATCGTATGCCATTTCCGGTTCTTAACTTCAAAACAAAAATTTGAACTCAAAAATATATGTTTGAATCATGCCTAAAAGGAGATTTAGTTCAACGTATTTATGAATCTAGATACTAACAAAATATGCATGTCATAAATTGTATATAAATTGGGATACATTTGCGGTACCATCTTAAAATATTATTAGATACATGTATTTATTTTGAAAACAAATTCGTTTTCTTTCCGGCAGTACAGCAAGCTTGTTTTCGACAGTTGAACTGTGGGTTTCTCACCTACGCAATCAGCTGGTAAGGCGCCGGTCGGCCGGCAGTGCATTTCGGGAAATGTAGTAACTGTTAGTTCCCGAGCCATTCACAGTGGCCTGTTAGAAAGATGACTGGAACTCATTTCCCATGAGGCCTTTCTTTTGCTTATGTGGAGCGCGGAAATCATTCTCACCAGCCGCTCGTTGTCATAGAAACGAAACAGACAGATGGATTGACAGTTAGTTTGCCATACGGACATCTGCTGCCACCTGCTGGAAACATACTGATATTTTCTTATTTTGATGTCAACATTTTCACAACTTTTTTGTGAATATGGATTCGCATAGGAACAAAAAAAATTGCACCACAACAATTTACTCTACAGTTTTAGGATAAAACACATTTTTAATAATATTCCTACATGGACTCACTCAACTTAATTATAAGAAGTATAAACTTGTGACACTTCTCATACAATATTTCTACTTAATAATGAACAATAGCACATATTCAGATTTTTTTTTCTAAGAAACTATGATTCTCCAAGAGTTGGTCAATTAACTTAATTTTGACAGACTATATGATTGAAAATTATGCGTACTCTATTATGGATGGGTTTTCCCTTTATTTGGCAAGAGACCAAATCATGCATTCAAATCATGCATTTTATAGAATACTAGATAACGAAAATCGTTGATTCAACATAAAAAATAAAAAAACGGAAGTATATATAGACACAATGTAAATTCTCCACTCCATTACTCCTTGAAATAATCAAATGAAAAAATGTTTTCCAGGTTTTTAGCCTTTAGGACAGACTTGTTCTTAACCTGCCCTAAGGGTGTCACTGGGATATTCTAAATCAAATGAAAATTGCTGTATATGAAGCACGCAATACAGGCAAGTTACTTACTGAAGGGTTTATTCCATCTAAAATGGTAACAATTTTCCACATTACTGGCCATTATTGCATTTTTGATTCTGTCTAGAACCTTGGCTTGCAGAGCTAGCAATTGTTACTGTGGAAAAAAAATATATAGCTATGATAAAATATAAAATAAATCTATTTTTTATTTACTCGTGTACTGAACTCAAAATGTAGGAAAAATGTATTAATGATTTCCAGACAAAGTCTGGGAATGGTTCTGCATGAAAAAGAATATTGCAGAGGAACAACAGTTCATAAAAAGTTATTTTTATAAAGAGATAATTCTCAACTTGGTCCTCAACAGTAGTGTTAATTTTTCACATGGCTTTTTGGAAAAATAGTTGCCTATCCCTGTTTTAGGGGTTGGAGTCTATGAGGGTTTCACCACAGATAACACTGGGAAAATGGTGCCCTGCCCAAGTTTCATTCAATACTTGGATGTCAGTGGGATCATGTCATGTCAAACCAGCAAGTTTTCAAAAATGATCAACTTGGATTTGTCACAATTTTTTTATAAAGGTTATCATTGTAGCCAATCGTCAAATATTCCTAAAATGTGTGGCCCCATAGCTGCATATGTACAAAGTTATGGTTTGCTACACAATTTATTTGGTCCTCAAAATGATCAGAACACATAATTTCCTGGCTTCCTGTTTTTTGTTGGGGTTTTTTGTGAGTTATTAAAAAATATATATTGTCACTAAATATATTCACCTTGATTTTTGATAATTCCATGCAATTTATTTGTGTAGTAAATAATAGAAACTTGCCAAAACCAAATAATTTTACAGGCACAATGTCAGCATTACATTTTGTTCGAGTCTGTTTAGCTACATATAAAATTAAAATACATATAAATTGTGTTTTTGCTTGGATCTTCACAATGTCCCCCAAATGAAATATGAATGTGTTACAGTCATACATTGACATAATGTCAATAAAGCTCAAGCAGTTGCTGTATAAGCAAAGGTTTGCAATTCCAGTGAACCGTGCCTTTAATTTGATTTTCACACAATTTCCATTTACAAAAGTAATTAAGCATACATCTGTGTTGCTTAAAGTAACAAGAAAGTAGAAATTATACTTTTACCCAACCTTATTAAAGATAAATTACAAAATAAAAAAGACTTAGTAAGGTGATCATTGAAGAATACTTCCCAGAAGAAAGTGTCAGAAAGCAGAGGCAGTAGTTGAAAAGTGCAGCGTTGGGCTATTTGGGTAAAAAGAAAGAAAGAAAGAAAGAAAGAAAGAAAGAAAGAAAGAAAGAAAGAAAGAAGGGCAGATTCAAACAACCTGGATCCCGGAAGTGAAAGTGCAGTACTTACAATTTGTCTTCCACCTGTGGAGGTTAATTGGTTAATTGGCAACAGGTCAGCAAAAGTATGAAGAAACTATTCAATAAGACGTGCCTGACTGGAGTTTGTGTTGTAAATGATTCATAGGCAACATTGTCTACATAAAAATTAGACTAGAGAGGATTCATGTTCCTTCACAGAGCAGCATTTTATCTTGACACAGATTATGGCAGGGAAGTTTCTTCCAAATGCTTTAGATGATAAGGTCTTCTCTTCTTGTTAAACCAAAGCTAACCAGCTTTAGCAAGGTACAGGGTAAGCCAATAAGATTTTATTTACTTGCCATGTCAACACGGTCCTACAGGGGCGGGGTAGTAAAGCTTCACAGTTTAAATGACAAAAGTCTTTCAAAGATCTCTGAGACAAACATATATATCACTTTAATCCCACTCAGGAAAAAAAATGGTTGTAATGTATAGTCTTCATCAGTGAGACTGATTTTGAAGACAGCTGGTCAGGTCAGGTGGTAGAAAATGATTAAAGGGTATTAAGAACCACAATGTGTAACAGGCAGCAGAGAACATGATCATGTAACCTTATAAAATTAGTTTGGTTGAGGGGTCGGTGCCTTGCTTTTTACTTGTGTGTAATAGGATTAGGAGTGTAATCTGGGAAGTCAGAAATAGCCCTGTGGTCACCCCTCCAAAGCCACAGTGTCGAATCCTGTGCATGAGAAGACAGTCTTTCTTACTTTTTAACAGATTCATGTTGCTTACATGATTGGTTATCTAATTAAGATAGATGGCATGTGATAATGGTGCAGAAAGGATCGAGTGGACACTCCTCATGTTGCCCGGCTTCTACGCACAGGGTTAATCTGGGACAAATCACATCAAGCAAAGCAACAGGATTGACTTTTCACAGAGAGGGAACAACGTCAGAGCTGTGGAGACTGGGTCCAGAAAAGTTAGCAAGGCAAGCTGTGATTCACTTGTGCTCTGAAAGTGTGGCTGTGAGCATCTCAACCCTACTACAAAAGGTAAATTTGTGTATTTCTTTTCACTTGTTTTCATTGTAGTTGTAGTTTTATTGATTGCATTTTGTTCAAGTGTTTAGGTGACAAACCTTTAAAATGGGTTTCGACTCAACTGTATCTGTGGTGCTGATATATTTTTATTTATTATATTTTTTGATAGTTGCTTGCATTAATTGTTTCTCATCAGCTCATCTCATGTAAAAACACAACAAATTTTCATCATCACTTAATATTTTAACAATTTACACCTCTGCCAAAGTAAGAATTTAACAGTTCAAGATAAGGACTTTATTAGATGACTATTCAAGAGATTATTCCTTCAAATTACTGCTACACATGCTTAAAAAACACATGTGATATAAAATATGCAATGTAATATCACAATATAGATATGTGTGTATAGGCCTTGCTATGACCATCAGCCTGAAGGACTGTTCAGATGGCACTCCCTGTGAAGACAACAGGCGGCTCTCTGATGGATTTCAGTAAGTAAAAAATAACTTCTATAACATGAATTTACTTTAGATGAACTGTTGATGCATTTTCACTTGATGCTGTGTTGTAGAAAGCCGCTCAAATATGGCCGAAGTGCAGCTATTTTTACTGTATGTCCAGATGACAGACTTAAAATGCCAGAGAAGGATTAGACACCTCTAAGTGAGCACTGGTGTATTAGGATCTTAAACTATTCAGGTGTCAGAGTGCAACCTACATTTCAGGTCTGCACTTCTCTGCAGTCGTAGTAGTTGACGTATTCCTCTCTTTCTTTGGTAATACCTGCAGTCAGAGCCCCGAGAGCAAGGTACACAATAGTAGGAGAAGCTATACGCTACGTCATCCCGGGACACATGCAGTGCTCCATCGGGTGCGGAGGTCCAACCTGCAAGTATGACAACCCAAGTTACTGGTGTGAGGACCAACAGGCCATTAAAGGCCTCTACTCATCCTGGTACACATGATTCTTGTCTCTTTTTTTTGATAGACTGTTTTCAATAAAGTGTAATCCATGCAAAGTCTTTTATTTTTCCTCTTAAATCATGTTGGTTGATTTAAAAGAATTGTCAGGTTTCTTTCATCTAATTTTTCTGTTGCTTCAGGGTTACTGATCATCTTCTTGCAACATCCAGACCTTCAACAGAAATTATTGAGAAGTATAACATTATTGATCAATTCAAAAGGTATTCACACCATATTCTTATCTATTCCTAAAAACAATAACAAATTACACCTGACCATAATGAAAACCTCCCTCTTCTGTTTGTGTTTGTATTTGAAGAAATGGCATCAAGACACTGATCAATCTGCAGGTATGTGGTGAACACGCCAACTGTGGAAATCCTCTGGAGCCCGAAAGCGGCTTCTCCTACCGCCCAGAGATTTTCATGGAAAACAATAGTAAGTGCTTGTTGTAGTATTTAGTGGACACATAGAAACTGTTAGACAATTGTAACCAAGAATATGTTAAAATTCCAGTTTATTTCTACAATTTTGGCTGGAATGACTACGGAGTGGCCAACCTAACAGCAATGCTGGACATGGTGAAGGTCATGGCCTTTGCACTCCAGGAGGGGAAGATAGCGGTCCACTGTCACGCCGGTCTCGGCAGAACAGGTATTATTTATGAATAATTTAAGCATCCAGGATTGTCAAATATTTCACTACATGACACAGAAATATGAATCTCTCTCTTTTTGTACACCAGGCGTGCTGTTGGCTTGTTTCTTGGCCTACGCAACCAGAATGAGTGCAAATCAGGCTATTTTATATGTTCGTGCCAAACGCCCCAATTCCATCCAGACCCGAGCTCAGCTGCGCTGCGTCAGACAGTTTGTCCAGTTCCTCAACCCTTTAAGGAGCGTGTTCTCCTGCGCCGAGCCTCGATCCCAGCCGGTGACTTTATTTCAGCATCTGAATAGACAGAGACACATCCTGCACGGCCTCGAGAGGAAAGAGCTGAAGTATCTTCCAAAGATTATCCAGCTCGTGTGTCGGCTGCTGCTGGACATCGCAGAGAATCGACAGGTGATCGAAGAAGATATCCTGGAGGCTCCTGATATTCAAGATATAGAAATGACTCTTAGCATCATTGAGCAAATGGGCCCTGAGGCGTTTGAAAAGGGCGTGCCCCGCTTACCGGGCACACCCACTTTACCCAGACATTTCAATGAGCCGCCGATTTTCTACCATCGCAAGAGTCTGAGCTACAGCGAGTCCGACTTGAGACGTCTGGGATCAGAGCTGAACCTCCTCACGCAATCGCTGGCGCCTCTGTCGCAGAGCAACATTGAAATGTCCATTTCTCCGCCTGCTTGTCAGTATCAAAGCTGGACGAGCAGAACGTCTGATGTCTCGCAGAGCTCGACGGGCTCTCTCTGGCAAGTGAAGAACGTAGAAAAACAAAATGACGTGACTATTCTGCTGAAGAAAATGAAAAAGAAAGTCATCCAACGGAGTGAGTCAATGGGAAATAATGACATCGGCAAGAAGGGGAGCAGGTTGTCGAGATGGAAGGCAGAGAAGAGGGAGGAACTGGCAATAAACGGGAGCAAATCCCACATAAGAGAAAGGAACCAATCCGAGAAATCAGAGGTTCCCTTCATCACTCTCCAGTCAGAGTTGTCGCTGGAAGCAAGGCACATGCTGGCAGCACAGGCTCTGGCAGTGGACCTTTTCCTTGATGGGGAGGAAGAGCACAAGACCAAAGTGTTGACCTGGCAGGTAACTCATATTAAGTTATTCAGTGCTCGATGCCACATCTCCGTCAAAAGCATCGTTTCAGACCTTCCAAGTGATGCAACCCGTCCCAATTCAGTTTATGTTGCAAACATCTTAACATGATGTCAAAATGTGTGCAGGCAGAGCTGAACCAAGGTGGTGCATGGGAACGGCTGTGTATGGAGAGGGATCCGTTCATCCTCACTGGACTCATGTGGGCATGGCTGGAGCAGCTTAAAGAGCCAGTCATATCCGTACAAGACGCCAAATCCTTGGACCCTGACAATAGTGATGCTGGAAACGCCCTCAACACACTGGACAAGGTCAAATGTCATTCTGTAGTGATTGAGATTTAACACAACGAGGCTGCACAGTGGTCCTGTCGTTCACACTGTTTGACATAAAACAAGAGGACCTCGGTTTTATTCACGTAGTTTTAACAGTGCAATTTCTACGTTCCTTCAGGCCCCCAAAGAGACTCTAACATGCATTCTGGACTGCATGGCCCATCTGGAGGGAATACCAGAAGTAGTTGAAAAAGCATTCCTGAATCGCACAATCAAGGCTTTCACCTGGGTAAGTAAAGCAAAATGACAAATCATTTCAGGTTTAATTTGAATAACTTGTTAAAGTTTAAAATAACAGTTGCATACTCTTTGCCTTATGACAGATGGATATTGCTTCGGAGGATGAGGGCAAAGTGTGCTCGTCCATGTACACAGTCCTGAAGCGTGTCCTCGAGGAGGAAAAATGCAAGATCATCCAATCAGAAGAAGCAGCTACAAGTACCCTCTGACATGAGTTCTATGTGTGTGATGGACTGCCGGTCTAAAAGCAGAATGGAGATGATTGTGCCAAGTTTTAAAAGGAAAAATAATCACGTAGAAAAAAAAACGTTGTCAATGTTGGTTTATTTGTTAATAGTGAAAAAGTACAACATATGTCACGCAGTGAAGAACAGAGGAATAATTTCTGAATTTTCAGATGCCTTAAGCCTGCTGATATCTATTACTTGCATACTGTATCATCTCAACTCGAAAATTGTAGCTACACTCAAAATAATGTATCAATGCCTTTCCTGTACCAGAGCTTTTTTCTGTATTTTGTGTAACATTCTCTTTTTTGTGATTATAGTCTTTCCAAAGTAAATACTTAAAGGACTCTAACATTTATGTTGCACTGGACATCTTAAAATCTATTCTTTGAGGAGGCTGTGCAAACTTGCATGCAGACACTTGAGTGGGTTTGTGAAACTCAGCAGGTAAAGGAATAGGCTTTCAAGACATCTTTACCATCTAATCCCTCTACTGAGGCCACAATGCTGGAGTAGTCACAGGCAACGTGAGTGAACCCTCTGGAACAGAGAGGCAAAAATCAGGCGGTGAGATATGGAATTGATAAAGTACAAAAAACAATACCACTGGTGATTTTTTTGGGCATACAGTTACCTGGACATTGTGTGAGAACCTCCCAGGAGGTGATATCGGCTCTCAAGGGTCAACCCTCCGTCTGCGCCATGTCTCCACGTCAACACTCGCAAAGAGAGGTCCTGAGACGCTGTTACCGCACGAAAACTATCCTACAAAAAGTCGAGACAAGGTAACTTGTTTACACAATGATAGTCACAGGTATAGGTGTATTTGAATTATACTACATACCACACATATGGAAGAGATGGGCATGTTATGGTCTTTAAAACTTGCGAGCTGGGCTCCTTTCAGAGAGTAGACCCACAGCTGCTGACCTGCTGCCAACACCATGCAGTTGCTGTTTTTGGCCTCTAGGAGAATCTGTGAGTGTCTCACGTTCAGACTCAAAGGGAAGGACTCCACCTGTTGCACTAGGATAAAGAAACACAGCACGTCATACAAGCTGAAGCATAGTCCTGCATTTTATTAATCCCACAGGGCACCATCATACACGTGTGGTAATTATGCATTGATTGTGATTTGTTTGACATTTTTATCTTTAAAATCAATCGTAGTGACAATAGAAATCTCTAATAGGGCTATGTCGGTCATAAAACTAAATAGTAATAAAAAATACATGACAAATAGATTAAAATGACCAGTGTCCTGTAGCAGAAGTGATTTGAAGTTACATAAAGATTTTCCTTGATGACTGTTATTTTCCAAGGATCAAAAAGAAATTACAGGTCATTACACACATATCTCAGTCCTTACCCTGGATCTCTGACTTGTACTTTGTCTTCTTAATGCTGACATCAAAGACAGTGAGGGCATTGTTTCCTGGTGGCTGGCTATGGTGGACGATGGCCAGTCTGGCAGGCTGGGTGGGTATGAAGACAGCAGTCTGGCCGCCGCAGACCGGTAGAGACTGGCACAGAGGATCGTCGTCCTCAGACGGAGAGGTCAAGCTCTCAGCGTGAATCACCTTGGGGGAAAAAAAAAAAAAGTGGCAAAAGAAAATCTACAACAGTGTTTCTGTTGCTTTGATACACACATATTGTTTACTTCAATGTGTGGGAAATAACAACAAACAGAAAGAAGCAGGAAACGCTCACATGCCGTCATGCTGGCTAATGTGACATGAAATACCTTTGGACTTAAATCACCACTGTCCTTGGTTCCAGCCACGATCCACTTCTTGTCAGGTGAAATCAGGAGGATGTTGACTCTGAAGGAGTCATACACCACTATGTTTGATTTCTTAGTCAAAATAAAATCAGCCAGGGTGCACACAGACCCCATGTTGGTTCCAACCTGAAAGTACATAATAGAATATTACTAAAACATACACTCATGCCATTCATACAAACCCAGCAGATCTTCTTGAGGCTACTCACAGTTAGAAACCAGTCACTGTTTATGTTGTACTGCAGTAACGTGCAGTGTGGCGATGCAGTAGGAAAGGAGGCCACCTCCTGACCGGTCCGGCCCTCCCAAGACTTAATGAGACCAGTAGAGTCTGCTGTGATCACAACTTCACGCTGCTCATCGCTTATAATCCCCGTCAAAGGGCTCTCCGCAGGAGTGCACCACAAGCACTTACCCTGAGAAATAAAAGTGCAGCGTCATAGGGAAGCGGCGTGTATTTAACAGCAGCTTTCAAACAGCTATAAAGAACTATTCGAAGAAATGTGTCACAGTCGTGTCACACACACATTGCTGTTTGCTTTAATATCTGGGAGCGGTATGACACACATGTGACATCTTACCAACAGTGGCTTGTTTTCCAACAGAATCTTGCATGTACTAACCCTCTAGGTTTTATTTTTTAATGCATTTTCTCAATCCTTTATTGATGTTTAAATTAGCTTTATCTGTAAAAAAAAAAAAAAAAAATATTAATAAGCTTAACTTTAAATTAAAAACAAATTTTTGAATCAAAATCAATAAATCTACGCTCTGTACACCAATGTAGAAATACTAAACATGACTAAACTGAGTTGTATGATGTTACGGTTTTACACTTTGGATATCCCACGCTCGAACGGTCCCGTCTGTCGAAGCACTGCAGACTGTGGCACTGCCGCTCCAGAGGTTCGGATGCAGGTTCAAATTCCCCTGCAGGTATACGAAGCCGACCACCTTCCCTGATGAGCAGGAAAATCCCCAAATTAGAAGACAGACATTGTTACACCTTGGAGACGAGAGATTTACTACTTGCTCTGTAGAGGCCTTCTGTTTTACCATGTGCTTTATACCATGTGCTTTACCATGTGATGTTTTGCAAATCACAACTTTCATCATCATAATTCATCGAAAAGAACTGTGAAGCCCAGATTAATTGAAAGATTGATGTATCGCACTGCTTTAGCTGTAGAGATCTGAATAAACTTTTTTGCTTGGCCGCATGGCCGCACAGTGGAACTGTGGTTAGTGACCTCACCTTCAAAAAGCGGCCGGGCTTTTCAGGGTGGAGTTTGCATGTTCTTCCTGTGTGTGTATGGGTGTTTCCTCCACGTGTTCAGGTTTCCTCCCACAGTCCAAAAACATATTTTTACAATCTTTACAAGTTTACAAGTCTATGTGTACAAAATAGAAATATAATTTTTTTTAAATGAATTCCTAAAGGTGTATTGCTTAGATTACCCATGTGACATTTTTATTATTTTTATGCATTCATTATTTCTATAACTAAATTATACATCAGATACACATTAGTTATTGGATCACTTATTAGACCCAAGCTTATTCTAATGTTATATAATCTATTTCCTTAGTATGTATTTACAGTTTTGAGGTCACTTTTCCAAGCAATAGAATACTGACCCAAGCTCCCCGTACCATGTATCTGTAAATAAACCGAAAGACCTTACCAGTGTGCCCCCTGAGGCTTTTGCAGGTGTACCCTCCTGACCGACCTTCAGTCATTTTCCCCTCTAGGTAGGATCTTCGCAGGTAGTATCTCTTCCACGAGACATCCTCCTGTCCACTGCCTAACACCGTCAGGTTGCAGAAGCTCCACCTCTGCAGACACACCTTCCTGTGGTGAGAGCAGCGTAACTACGATCTTTACATCCAGGCTCATAACCCTGAAGGCATTACAGGTGTTATTAAAGACAAAGAGACAACAAACCTCCACAACCACTGAGTCTCCGCAGCTTCATGCCAATCCTGGAGAAAACAAAGCTCTAATGTGACACTGGGATAGTTTGACGTTTCAGGAAGGTGTCTAACTTTACTTCCGGACTGCTTACCTTACACACACTTGACGCACTGATTAAGTCCTCCAGAGGCAGAAAAGTAAAAATCTGTATGAGACAGTCACCAATCAAATACGGCTGGGATGCGTCCATTGCGTCTGCAACATTTACACCAGGTTTCCGCAGTCATTTCCCAGAGAAATCAGAACGACAGCGCACAGCTAAACTTTAGACTAAACTACGGAAAGATCACTGGGACAATACTGCTGGTTGCTCAACAACCTGCGATGTGCAGATGTCACCACTACGTGTCGCCATTGTAAAAGGTTGCTGGTCTAGAAACGCGTCCGGGCCGGAGGCGCAACTGCAGAAAATATGCACAAAATTAAGAAAAATCTGTTTGAAATATCTAAAAACTAAATCAATGTAACACGTGATGACTCATTCAGAGGTAATCTAAGCACTTATGATCCAAATAGATGAAGAATTGTTCAAAAGTTTTAACATGCTGGGTTTTTTTTTGTATGTATATATTATTTGCAAAAGTTTGTCAATGAGGTGTTGGTTGTAAGATACACGCCTGTCAAAACACAATAGATTCGACAATAATAACAATAATAATAAGTGAGTGTCACTTTAATATGATGAGCCACTTGGAATAATAACCAAATGAATAACTTTTTCCAATCAGTCAAGGTGAAGTCATAGCAGAGGAGTGTGTAGGCCTTTGTGTGTGTATGTGTGTGTTGAGATTCAGCCCTGGCGGGATTCTTCAGCAGGGCCCCATGTCTCTCCTGAGAACACGCCCCAGATAGATGAGGCAGATATATAGCCAGGACCTGCGGGTAGCAGAGGAACTGAGAGACTGAGATAATCGCACTTGCTCACCCCAAAGGGTTCCTTACCTGTGACACCAGCGCAATGACAAGAGGGCCCGCCGACAGGGGGGCACGCACAGGGAGTCTGGATCATACCTCAGTGGTCGTTTTGTAAAAAGAAAGAAAGACAAAAAAAGAAAAAAAAATCCCGAGCGTCAAACTATTTTGTATGCTTTTCGTCATTTTGGACTTCCTCTGGAGTTACCTGGCTGCTGATCGGACGGAGAATAAGCGAAGCGAGTTATTGAGAGTGATTATTAATCAGCCAACACAAGTCGGTGCATGAACCTGAGAGCTGGGCCGCAATGAGTCGGAGAACACGACGCTGGATTTTAAGAGTTTTACTTTGTTTAGGGATTGTTTATTTGAAAATTGGGTGAGCTGCGTTCATTTGCCTCCTCAGTACATTGCAGGTTGCTCACAGTCACTAAATACTTTGGAAACTCACGGATTATAAACTTAAAAAAACTTGGAAATAATAAGAATTGGGTTGACTTTACAATTAAAAAAAAAGTTTTTGGAAGAGAGCGTGGACTCATCACACTCGAGCGCATCCTCTTTTACACATTTATATAATGGAAAATCTATCAACGTTTATGAGCTAAATGAAATATCAACTGATCTCTCATTAAATCTAATTTAAAGTGAAATAATTGACTGATTTGCTCCCTCTCAAGTACATGTTAAATTGTTTCTGCCACCAACTGCTAGTTAATCTGTCTTCATACTTTTGAGCTAAGAAAAACCTGACCATGACTATTTAGGGTTAGATTAAAACCAAATTAAGATTAATTTAAAGATAAATGCCAGATCACTTCGTTGTCTGAGTACTTACATCTTCCATTCACAGTGGCTTCTCGTCGGTGGTGGCCCTAGGTGCGAGTATAATCTGTAACAAGATCCCCGGTTTGGCCCCCAGACAACGGATTATCTGCCAGAGTCGCCCCGATGCCATTATCGTCATCGGAGAGGGAGCCCAAATGGGCATCAACGAGTGTCAGTTTCAGTTCAAAAACGGGCGCTGGAACTGCTCTGCGCTTGGAGAGAGGACCGTCTTCGGAAAAGAGTTGAAAGTGGGTATGTTGCTGTCTGTTAACGTTTGTTTATTATTATTTGAACGTATTATTTGAACAGTGTATCAGTTACGCACAGGCATATGCGTAAAAGCTTGTGCGTAAAATGCGCACAACCTTAGGCTCTCTTGTGACTTTTCTAAAAAACATTGTGAAAACCTGTCAAACACAACACTTAAGTGAATAACAATAATAGCAACATTTGCTCATTTAAGCGCTCACAAAATGACTGGAATAATATTAAAAACTATGTTTTTGAGTTGCAAAGTTGCTTAATTTGTCTTGAAATGATCTGGCAACTGGTGCTTGTATTTTCACATCAAACCAAAGCTTTAGCCTCACACAAACAACACAAATCATCATGTTGCCCTGCATTATTACACCTACTATATATGAAGCATGCCTTAAGGAGCCAGTGTCATTTACATCAGGCCTAGTTTTGCTCCAGACTTTTCATTGAGCGGGGCTTTGAGCATGTATAAAAGGTATCTGAAGCCAGCATTGTAACAGAGCTCTTGTGAATGTTGGCAGCCTTTCTTTTCAGCCCAGCAGAGTCTCAAGAGACACATTTTCACTGGTCTTTATCCTGCCTAGTGATGGGTGCTGTGACTCTCACCGTAAGGACGTAGATCTTACCACGGGTATAAGTTACAGTGAGGAATAGCCAAGAGGGAAGCAGGACTTGAAAGTTCTAAATTAGAGAAATGATTTAGTCCAAATCAATGTTTCTAGCTGCCGAGAAAGTGTTTCCTCAGAAAAAGGGATGAGCCCCAGTTGATGCTGAAATTACGTTTGCAGTTTTGTGGTCTCTGATACAATAAGATGGATTATTGTTTGACATTGAATGTGTTGGAAAAGCTTAACTGTAGGCCATGAGAATTTTAGCTTTTTATGTACGTAATAGTGTCTTTCTATTCACTGATAGATACCTCCGTTTGATACCAACGGAGGTACTTTTGTGACACAAGTTTGATATGTATAAATAATTTAATTGTATTTTTGTGCCATTTCCAACGAGACATATTGAGAAAACACAAATATATTTTTGCACAATGGTCAATGGCTTGGACCAGCTGTTTGAGGCCATCGAGCCAGAAAGGATTATCTCTTCATGCTGCAGAAATGAAAACAGTGGTTCGACAATCTGTTCTTTTATGAATAAGTGGTTTTAGCCAATCAAGAGTTTTGGTCTGCGTTTCAAAGAGAGGAGTTTGAGTCTAAGGCTTGGACAGCCATACCAAATAGATTGGTTTCACTGGTCAGATTAGCGTAGAAGGCGAATGGTGCTAAATGAATACCATTGTTGATTCTCAGGCTGAGTGGAGCTGCGCAACTTGCGGTTGTTCTTGAAGTAAAGTAAGAATGACCAGGGAGCTGACAGAATGTGAATGGGGAATGCAAGGTGCACCAGATTCCGAGGGCCTTTGGGCCTCAGCTATGTTTGTGCTTGAACTTTGTTGTTGCACTGAGCTTGTTTGAGATGAGGTCTAATACGCAGGCTTTATAGGGTTTATTGAGAGCTTCGTGATTGATGGTAAACTGGCACTCCTTGTTCAACTTAATACAGGCTTTTGAAAAAAAATTTTTTTCGCCTAATCTCCTTTAAATATCTCCCATCTCTCATTACAAGGTTATGAAGAATTCATACCATCTCCTGTAGTGAACCCATGCACTCAGAACTGTAGGGGAAAAATTAACAACGGTGCAGTCAGAACTGACTGACTGCGCTGACACACCTTCTTTTTTGGCTTGGAGCCCACCAAGTCTATAAAAACGTCCACATAATTGATGCCTCAATATGAGTTTTTTTCTTCTTTTTTTCAATGGCAAGGGCACACATCCAAGATGTTTATCAAAAACATGGCAGCTTTTTACATAGTGAAGCGGGTGGCAGGAGGAAGCACAAAGAAGGTATGATGTTTGTTTTGAACAAACAGTGACTAGAGAAGTTTATTTACAGAGCGATATGATGGATGTACGACTCTGCAATTTCCTGTTTGTATGATAACGAATGATAGGGTTGAAAAACAAAGCGTCCCACTGGCTTCTCTTGTTAAAAAAATCCACACATTTCTCACATTATGGGCGATTTTAGCTTTGTATCATTGATGGAAAAGGGTTACTTGTTTGCATTCCTTTCACGTGTATTAGTGTTTCTCTTGACTCACCATTTGGCTCCAGAACTTCGCTTTAGAATCTGTCTGCCTGTATGAATCCTGTCAGATTAACCTTTAGTTAATTGTCGATATTTCCGTGTGTGTAAATGATTTGTTAGCCGGACTTGGGTGTAGATAACAGCAGAAAGAAGATTCTGATGGGTTTACCTTATGAGTTTACACAGAATGTCACAGTTTCTGAGCAGATCAATAGCCCTTCCTTGCCGACAACCCTCTTATTCATACGACTTTGTTGACTATACTGCCAGCAGACATCTTGGTTCATGGGCAGGACAGTTTCCAGGTCAGGTTTCAAAACACTGCAGCCCTTGAGTGATATGTCACTGAGACTGTGATTTAAGTACACATACTGTTAATAATTGATCACTTTTGCTTATTTTTTTTTTTTTAAGTCCAACTTTCTTGATGTATTCCCTTTAGATATGAGGAAGAGACACACTGATTTGCTTCTGTACCCACATGCAGCGCTTTGTTAATCACCTTTTTCTCTTCTGCTCCAGGAAGTAAAGAGGCTGCGTTCACCTACGCCATCATTGCAGCCGGCGTGGCTCACGCCATCACAGCGGCCTGTACGCAGGGCAACCTGAGTGACTGTAGCTGTGACAAGGAGAAGCAGGGTTTCTACAGTAAAGACCAAGGATGGAAGTGGGGAGGCTGCTCAGCAGACATCAGCTACGGCCTTGGCTTCTCCAAAGTATTTATTGATGCTCGGGAGGTCAAGCAAAATGCACGGACTCTCATGAACCTCCATAACAATGAGGTTGGACGCAAGGTAAGCAATAAGTGATGCACTTATGACTGAAAAATGAGAGAATTAGTTGCAGAAACTCCAAACTTTCCCTCGCACTCAAATGTGATGGCACGACGGCTTGGTCGTCAGGGGCTTTGATCTTTGCCATGCTCTGGTGTGGGTGAAGCTTGCCAGAAAATTTGGGCAGTGAGGCCAAGCTCGAACAAGAAGTGGAATACAAGGCTGCTTTTAGGGGAAGAGCTTTCTAAGTGGCAGGGTTTGATTACAGCCCTGATCTCAGCACTGAAAACAGATTGACACTGTACAAAAAGGCATTAGCCCTGTTCCCCCCCATGTTTTGCACCACTGGGACAGTATACTGTTACCTTTATGACAATCTCCACCCTGATTTTCACCAATAGCACAAACCCACATCAAGTGCAATGTGGTTGTTTATTGTTTGGTTACTTGGTTTGATTATCATGGAGAAAAAAAAAGTGCTTCCATATTTTGAAAGAAGAAGGCTCAAATCCACTTTTAGTTCAATACATTATTATTGACCTGAAAAGGCTCTAATGAAACTTTAAAGTCAATTTACTTTGTTACAAACATAAAACATACTTAACATTGACAACTAACCTGTTTAACTTACTTGGAAAAGATGACTGGTTACTGTTTCGTCACCGACTGATAAATAAAGTGCTGTCAGGAAGAAAAAAAAACTATTCAAATCGCAGCTGTTTCACAGATATGATGAGCAAAAGAAGGTTGTGCTGTGTGCACAAGAGATAGTGGAGAATAGTGCAGACCAAAGCATACTGCAAAAAGAGGCAAGTGGCAGTCAATATACAATTTCAGCTGCATTTTCAAATGAATATTGCAGCTCTTAGATTGCATACATTCCGCACATTGTGTGGAAGATAGTCTTCCTGAAAGTTGTCAAACGTATGGAGTCAGAATATAGTGTATGACACATAATGAGGTCCAGATTGATTCTGAGGTTCCTGAAAAGTATCTGAACATTCTCTACTGCTGAAATAGTATCTTTACTGCCTCTCTACATTTACTTTATGTTGTCTTATTGCTGGACGTTCTCTATACTACAGCAGCTCGTCACACCGTTTTCAGCCCTTTACACCTCTAGAAGATACATGACATCCTTGTATTGTTGCTTAAAAAAGTGCAGCTTTATGATATTATAATAGCATAAATAAATCAACATAGTAGCAAGTAACATATCTATACAATAAAAGTGTAGTTCAATTCGAAAAGACAGGTCGTCTAACCTGAAAAGCTTTAAATCTGCTTGTTAAGTGAAAATGACTAATTATTAAAAACAAAGTATGTAGAAAAAGTAGAAGAAAAAAAAGAAACAAAGAAAGAAAAGAATAAATATTCTGTGTGGCAGCAATAGATTACAGAGGGCCCAAGAGACTGGGAGGTCTAGAAGTTAGAAACTAGGTGGAATAATGTGTCCAAAAGTTAAATCAAGGTTGGGATTGGTGAAGAATAAAGAAGTTGTTTTCTTTCAAATTAACCCATATCCTCTCTCTCTGTTGGACTCTGCCAAGATAGCCTGATTCACACAACCAGCACGTCCAACATTGTGGCTGAAAGGCCTCTTCCGACACAATTGCACCGAGCAGATCGTTTTCTACATGCGTTTCAGGACCATTGATTCAAATTGCCTTATCTGGACAGCTAAATTGCCTCTCAGGGAAAAGATTGGGCTCCTGGATGTGAACTTTGAGCAGTTGCACTTATTTCCCATTCTCTCTGCTAATAAATAGACTCTCTGTTTTGATAGCTCCCCCTCCTTTATTTATGCTAATCAAAAGCAGTGACACTGAGCAGGAGCGCCGTTCACAGCTCCTTGGTCGAAGACAGACAGACAATGGCTGTCACAAGTGTTGGTCACAGAACAACTGATGGATTAGGGAGTTGAAGCCAAGGTTTTTATGAAGTGGTTTGCTCAGGGAAAAGCTGCTTTTTTTCAGTTCTTGTTCACACGTTTGTATTAGGGTTTTACTGTTACAGTTTTCTTGCCAAGAACACGGAGACATAAATTTGTCCTGAATGGCTCCCGGGGACGATATTGCATACCAAACACCTAGCAATTCTGGAAAAAAAGGAAATTGTAATTGACCTTGTTGCCAAAGGAAAAACTCCTGTTTGAGTCTGTGGCACTTCTCATTGTCATCGGCTCAGGCTTTAGTGGTAATCCTAGTCACTCGGCGCCTTGTACAGTCACTCTTGACATTTGTGTGTTGTGTGTGGTAACTACACACACAGAGCCTGAAATCTGATACATTATTTTGGCTTCTGTGTATATGGTATCACACTGCTATGTGGTGGGACTGAATTTAATCCCCACAGTGTATTTGTCAGTCACATTGTTTATCAAATTGCATGTTTGTCACGTGCCCTGAAGGGTGTGCAGCGTGCAGGGAGACAGTTTTGCATTTTAAAATGGTAAACCATCAAGATGACATAAGACGGTAGACATATCGTAGCATGCTGGTTAAAAAATCATTAAATCGTGAATTTTCTCGACCCAACTAAGAGTAACTATCACTCATCGGTAGTGTTATTGCCAGTTGTTACTGCATCGCTAAGTTGTTTTTTTGCGTGTCTAGGTCCTGGAGAAGAACATGCGGCTGGAATGCAAGTGTCATGGCGTCTCGGGCTCCTGCACCACCAAAACCTGCTGGACTACACTTCCCAAGTTCCGCGAGCTTGGCTACATTCTCAAGGAGAAATATGCCCGTGCGGTACACGTGGAACCAGTAAAAGCCAGCCGCAACAAGCGCCCGAAATTCCTCAAGATCAAGAAGCCTTACTCTTACCGGAAGCCCATGGATACGGACCTGGTGTACATAGATAAGTCACCTAACTACTGTGAGGCGGACCCCGTGACAGGGAGCCTGGGGACACAGGGACGAGTGTGTAACAAGACTATGATGCAGCACATCAGCGGCTGTGACCTGATGTGCTGCGGCCGAGGATACAACACACACCAGTACTCCCGCGTCTGGCAGTGCAATTGCAAGTTCCTGTGGTGCTGCTACGTGAGATGCAACACCTGCAGCGAGAGGACAGAGGTCTACACATGCAAATGAGAATATTTATTGGATGTTGTGTTTGTGCACGTGTGTCTGCGTGCGTGAACGTCTATGTTTTTGTGTTTTCATGGACAAACTTTACAAGAAGGCTGTTGCTTCAGCCTCGTCATACATAATGAGGAACTGCTGTACTGTGCATACAGTAAGCTGAAGAAAGGGCGTCATGATTCTTTTGCA
>OMNM01035099.1:0-42056 GCA_900302745.1 Parablennius parvicornis | reverse complement strand
ACACACACACACACACACTTTAACACTTCACGTCATCTATTTATGAGTGGAAGTAGGTTTTCTTCTTTTATTTTCCCTGATGTTGAAACAATCACTAAATTGATGGGTTTCTACATGATTTACATCCTTTTGTTACATTACAAAAATATTCCCAACTGCTGTCTGGTTCCACGCTCTAGTTCTTGTCTTTATTTTATCAATTTTTTTAAACTATTAATTTTTTTTGCTTATAAATCGAAGATTTGCAGAGTTCTGTCCCATGAACATGACCAGAATGACAATATGACAATAATTTGCATGAATGATTCCACATTGTCTCCAACACTGCTGATGTATTCCTGATTGTTTGTTCTTTAAGTGAGTTGTGATAAAAAACTGAATTAACGTCTTCCCTCCAAATTCCTTCCATTTTTTTAGAGCAGGTGGAGGACTGTTGTGTTTTACACATGGAGTACCATCATTCTCTGTCAACTCCTGTTCCCTCTTTGATTTAACATACAGTGAGGTTACTCCATTTTGCTTTTGTACAGTTTAGACAGTTTTTCTAGAAGTATGTTTATATGCTGCTCTCAACACTTCGAGCACCTCATGACCTTCTGCTGAAATTCCCTTTTTAATTTCTATAATCATAAAAATGTCTTAATTGTAGATAACGAAATAGGTCCCCATTCTCCAAATTAAATTCTCTCTTGAGCTGGTCTGATGTTTTGAAGGGTTTCCTCCCTAGGAGTGTACAAATAGCCGTCCTTCCTCTAGCTCTCCATCTTGCTAATGTACCATCTGACTGCCCGGCGTTGAACCTGGGTGTTTGAGTGGGCCACATCAATTGTTTGCTGTCTCCTTCCAATCTATATTTTTTAACAATCTCATTCCAGATTTTTAAGATGTCCTCAACTATGTTATTTGTCGCTTCTTGAACTGGAGAGTCTCTCCCACTGAGCTTAGTCTGGGGAGGGAAACGCTCCATATTCACTTCAATGTGTTTCATCTGGCCTGATATTCTGGAGAACACCGACATACAATGTATCTCATTTGGGAGGCGTAGTAATGTTCTCTGAGATTAGGCAGTGTCAGACCCCCGAGGTTCTTTGGAGTGTCTTAAACTTTATCCTTGGCCGTACTCCTGGCCAGCCAAACCTGATATCATCTTGTCCCATTCTGTAAACTGAGAATCCGGGATATTTCCTGGTAACGATAAAAAAAAAAGATACAACAGCCTCGTCTTTATTTCAATGTATCGGTTAACATTTGGTGGCTTTTAGTGAAATGCAACCTAAAATAAAATCGTCAGTGTGCTTCAGAGAAATCTACATAAGGTACGAAGCGTACCGGCAAGCTTGAGCACTCTTGTCATTCCACTTCTTACCACAAGGTGGTGTCGTGAGTCCTTGTATCTGTTTTCGTCCATTTGTGTCTGAGAATATCAGCAGTTTACGATGAGTTAAAATGACAAATTCCAGGCACAATAAAAGTGACTCACTACTGCCACCCAGTGCACAGAAGGGACATTATTTATAACTTACTTCTTACTATAGCTTTAAAACATTCATACATCCAACATTTAAATGAATCAAGCTCTTGGAACTTAATCTAATTCATTCATTTTAAAGAACTCGGTTAATTTAGATTTTCCCAATTGAAGCGATTTAGTTACGTCGGACCAACTAGTTTCTTTTTTCAGTGTACTATATGACCTGTTTCAAATTTTAAAATGAAATTCTTAAACATTAGATCATTAAAAATTGAAGAGGAATCCAATCATCCATTTTTATGGCTAATAGAGATTTATAGTTGGTACTGTAGCAGAATTCTGTTGTCTTTCAGTGACATCTAGTGGTACGACATAGTATGTACATGTGATATAATTAATATGTCCCTTCATTAGATAATATGAGTCGTATGAGCAACCCAACTGAGAAGGTCTGATTTATAATCCAGAAAATACTGTAACTTTACAAAACTTAAAGGTTTTTTTTTTTTTGGTGGGAGGGGGGACATTTTAAGTATAATACACTAAATAGATTTATTTTCTGTCCAATCTTTATTAAAATAAATGTCTATATTCATGCTTTTTTTTCCTGCCTTGAGAAACTACTCTTCTAAAAAAGTTCAATTTAATCGATTTGTTGACTTCTCCACACACACAAAACAACATCTGGTTCTTCTGCAGGTGGAAAACTGATATAATTACTTCTCAATATTTCAAAAATCAGCCTGACTTCTCCCTTCAGTCATTTCCGTGAAGGCGACATCAAAAGCGTGTGAGGAGAAAGCCGTGCAATCGAGCCAGACGCCCAAACATCTGTGCGGGTAAACGTTAGGAGTGAATGTGATCACGTCTTTTAGCTGCCAGCGCTAAATTTCCTCCAGATTCATGAAGAGCGGATGAATTAGTCATCAGAAATGAAGTTGATTAGTGTCAGTTTAATACTGAGGAAGAAACAGAACGCGAGCTGTTAGCGTTTAGTGTCCGGTTCAAGCGTTGAAACAAAATCAAAGTGTTGTGGTCATGACAGGCGGAAGGTATATTTATGATCACAGTTACATAAGTGCAGTTTAAACATAAATGACATAAAAACTCACAAACCGAGGTCCAATCAACCTGAGGCCTCATTCACAAGACAACATTTTCATTTGAAAACCGAAACCTTTTATTCTGTTTGACTTCCTGTTTACACGCCAACGGTGCTCGATCAGCTGAAAATGCAACTATTTGAAAGCGCTCCAATTCCATCTCTGTAAACGAGGGAAATGCAGCTTTTCGGAAACAGTGCACATGAGCTCCATGACTGTAGTAAATAGTTGTTCTGCACATCGGTGGAAAGATGAACAACAAAGGGTGTCGTGACTCCAACTTCATATTCTCCTGGGACTTGTTAGATTTTGGCCCAAAAAAGAGTGAAAACTGATATTTCAATGTGCGTTTGGGCCTCTCATTTACACAGAAACAGCATCAGCGACACATGTGAGCATCCTGTTTATAGTTTACACTTGAAATGAGGTGTAAACAGAGATTAAGTTACAAATAGACAAAATAATGTTGTGAAACTGTACTGAAATTCTCCATTTCTATATATTTTGCCGGCCGGATCAAATCATTTTGTGGGCCAGCTTTGGCCCCTATGAACCGTATTTGACACCCCTGGTTTATTAATTATTCAGGCTAGTTTCTCTAATATTGGTGCCTGGGAAACCAGGATACTCTTAAACCCTCCTGATTGATTCACACACAGAACAGACTGGATTTGACTTCTTTCTGAGTAGCACCACTCTTTTTTTTTCAAAGTCGCGCACGAGTGGAAAAACTCCTAAATGTTTTATACACTTGTTTATTGGAGTATTACAACACAATCCCATGATTTCTGTATATATAATGTAAAATCATGTGTAACCTCTGCCACAATCAAATGTTCTATCGCTGATATGATGAGTTCAAATTAATCAAAGCTGGAGTTAGAAGCTTGACTTGTGTGAAATTAGTTTGTATTTCTTAGTTTCACAGAAGTATTTCCTGTTTTGCTTGTAAACATGTAGATCATCATTCACTTCCATTCTTCACCAAACCATTTAACTCAGTTACTATTTCTCCCAGGGCTGCAGGATGGAAGAGTTGAAACCAGTTTTCAAGGATAAAAAGCAACCTTATTCATTTATTTGTAATGTGATTTGTCCAGTGAATGTGTCTTCAAAACAGTGTTTTGAATTGAGATCTGTGCTTAGAAATAAATAACATCAAAATACTTTAAGATCAAGTTATTATAAACTCAGTACTCTTATTACTATTATTATTATTATTATTATTATTATTATTATTATTATTATTATTGTTGTTGTTGTTGTTGTTGTTGAAAATGAATACTTCACCTGCCGGACGGAGACGCGCGAAGCGGTTCTGACGTCACAGAGTCATGGCGCCCCTGATTGGAGCGGATTGAGGAAGCGGGTTATGGCGGCGTAAACAAGGCTAAAACCTGTGAGTGCGGAATTGAGCTGTAAATAAACTGAGCATGTTTTCAACGGGAAGGTTCGTGTTCCATATTCAACCTACCAAAGCCCGAGTTCTTCACTTCCCGGAGGATGCGAAGGCGCTGGCTAACTTTTAGCGGAGTTTGCTACGTTGACAGAAAAGATGAAGTGTGTCGTCACGGGAGGAAACGTGAAAGGTACCGAACATCTTCTGTCGCATAAGATGCGAGGTGTTTGAGATTAAAAAAGAAGAAGAAGTTTTTATCTACAATGGAAGCCATTCACATTGAAAGGCAATACTAACTTTCTCTCCCTCTCTCTGTGTGTGTGTGTGTGTGTGTGTGCGCGCGTGCGTGCGTGTGCGTGCGTGTCTGTGTGGGTGGGTGTATATACCGTCCAGTGTTGGCCAAAGCCATTCATTCTCTGTCCAGGATTGGAGACGAGCTCTACGTGGAGCCTCAGCAGGATGGCGTGAGTCTTCTTTCTCTCAGACACTCTTCTTCTTCTTCCTGTCACACTCAATTCATGCTGCTTCCTGTTGATACACACTTTGCGTCAAGCATTAGTGATGATCTGTGTTTTTTTCTTCTTTTCTCTCTATAGTTAGCCCTGCGGTCTGTGAACTCCTCTCGGTCGGCTTATGCTTGTTTCCTGTTCTCGCCTCTCTTCTTCAGCAGGTGCATATTTTATAAACTGTGATCTAATCTCTGTTGCCCTTTATCACTCATTAATCATTAGTTCATGACGAAACCACAACGTTGTTTTCACATTTTTGTGTTTAAAGATTTGATCTTTACTAAGCTACTGAAAGCTTTGAGTGTGAGGGTGGTTTCTTTTTAACACATGATAACTTCCGCTCTTATTGGTTGTGTAGGTACTCCATCCCCAGTATGCACGACTTCCGGTGCAAAATGGCTATAAAGGTGTGTGAAATATTGTGTTTTAGACATCCTGTAATCTGCTTTGATCCAATGTAGTTCATCGGTCATAAAGGCCCTTTATCCAAATGTTTGATTTTACATGAATTGCTCAGTGAGGAATCACTTCAATGTGTTTTCTCGTAGATTTCTCTGTTTGAACTGGGCTGCTTTTATGTTAGGAGAACTCTCAATGTTTTAAAAAGTGCCTTTACATTTTTAAACCTGAAGTTTGTCACCAATACAACCTCAGTAATAAGCATGCAGTAAACACATAACATTTCTGACAACAAAAAAAAAAGAGGGCTTCACAGCAGAGTCGTTGTTATGTATTGCATTACACTCTGTAA
This sequence comes from Parablennius parvicornis, assembly GCA_900302745.1. Taxonomy (NCBI): domain Eukaryota; kingdom Metazoa; phylum Chordata; class Actinopteri; order Blenniiformes; family Blenniidae; genus Parablennius; species Parablennius parvicornis. The sequence goes on along the minus strand of OMNM01035099.1, from coordinate 36,823 downwards.
ATATTCATGGAAAACCGGCGAGTATGTAGTAGCTAGTTTGTTACCACAGATGGCAGCCGTCAATGTTTCCCCTTGATCTACGTTCTCTGTTGGTCTCTTTTTGGTGTGAGTTACATAAATACCAGAGAGGTAGAGTTAAATGCATCAACTATTTATTTGGCTGTTCTTTCTCCTTATTGCTCTTGTTAGTGGAGTCGAGAGGGCAACAGGTCAGGTCCTTCAAAATAGACCTGCATTTTGTCACCTGTGTTTGTAATGTTATTGTATGTTTATGTTGTTGTTGTTATTTATGATAGGAAAACCATCTTTTTTGAGAGGCTACTTTTTTTTTTAAGTCTTCCTGGTTGGGAGTAACTGTGAGAAGATTCAGTGAATGAAGCTTCTCTTCAATGCCATCTTTCCTGTCATGTTGCTTCTTTGAGGTTGTGGTTATCAGGGTGCATATTTTGCAAAACAACCGAGCTTCCTTGTTTTGATAGTCATGTTCCATGGCAATTCTGCAAGGTGGCACATTTGCAACACAGCAGTCATACTGAATATTTAGCTGAAGTTAATAAAACAGCGAGGCACATAAATGTCTCTGCAAACCTGTGTTTTTAACATTGTTGCCACAATGTATCAGGACACATTCACGTACTATTTTTTTTTTGTACCTTCTCGCTTGCCTTTGTGCATCAGAGTGTGCAGGCGGTGTTTAGATCTCTGGCCACTCTGGAGAAGACGGTGGAAAAATGCCACATCGAGCTGGATGAGGACAAGAACAGACTCACCTTCACTTTACACTGCAAACACGGTACCAGTGCTTCTCTCTGTCTCCCCTCTTGGATGTTTCACAGTGATTTACATGGATGCTGTCACATGTTTTATTCACTCAATCAAAATGTGCATTTACTGCATTTCATTCTGTGTGCGTGTGTGCTGGGATTTTCTCTGCAGGCCTGCTGAAGACACATAACCTGTCTTTCCAGGACAGTGAAAGTTTGCAGGCTGTGTTTGATAAGGACAGCTGTGCCAATGTACTCAGAGCCCAACCCAGGTCTGTAGCGCTCCTCTGCATTCTTCACTGTGTTAATGACAGGTTTTTGTAAGACCTATAAATATACATTTTTTGACCAAAAAAGTCGAATGTACTTTGATCAAACTGTAGCTTCCAGATGTGTCTCACCTTCTTTTGTCGTCAGGGTGCTTGTTGACACAGTCGTGCATTTTCCTCCGTCCCTGGAAGAAGTGACTCTGTCAGTGAGTGATGAACGGATGTGGATCAAGAACCACGTGGAGGATGAAGCAGGTGACAAGACTAATCTTGGCTTTACGGAGGATTTAGACTATGTATTTTGTGCAAAATTAATCTTTTCCTTCATCCCAGTATTAATTACGTTGAAAGTAAATTGAAAAAACCAACCACAGCCGATATGAGGCAGGTGATACGTGTATGTGAGATCTTGACTGTCATATATAAACATTAGTTTTTCAAACTCTGTGCAGAAATACATTCTAAGTTGTTATTATGATGTTTGTGGGTAATAAAGTTTGTTTGTTTTTTTTGTTTTGTTTTGTTTTTTACTTTTGAGACATAAATGTATCTTTCCTTGGTTTTCCTCTTTCCCAGAACAGTCCAAGGCCATGCTGACAGAGCTGTGCTTGGCTTCAGATGAGTTTGACCATTTTGCCGTTCAGGCCCAGAACAGCATCACCTTTTGTCTGAAGGAGCTGCGGGTGAGACGCAGCAAATGCTGACGGGCAGAGATCAGAGCAAAAAAATCAGGATGGAGAGCACCAAGTGTTTTGTTTTGGTGATCTTCCACTGAAGTTGTGAAAGGTCTTTTCTGTCTCCGTCAGGGTTTGCTGGTGTTTGCAGAGTCCACCGGCCTCCCTGTTTCTATCTACTTTGATGAGCCTGGCAGGTGAGCACGTTCAACCACTAATCTTAACAGGTCCATTATTGTTGTGACAAATTTGAGCATTCCAGCTTTGTACAGTGCCACAATGGATTTGAAATGAAGCAGGAGGGCACATATATTGTGCGTAACACCTCAGATGTTCTCCTGATGTGGCTGTAAATACTGCGCTCCGAGAACATCTTAGTCTTTTTGTTCCAACCCCATTGTGTGCAGAGAGTAAATTCCTCCAAATTAAAAAAAAAATATATATATTTCTATTTATGGACGTGAGTGTAAAGTGATCACTTGTTACATGGCTGTTGATCAACATTTTGTGTGTGTGTGTGTGTGTGTGGGTGTTTGTGTGTGTGTCAGCCCTGTGGTGCTGTCAGTCACTGACAGTGTCCTGGAGGGGAACTTTGTGCTGGCCACGCTGTCTGATGTTCCCAAGCCTCACAAAGACAACAGCAGAGGGTAACTAACAAAACAAGGAAGAACTTTTACATGCCTGAAGCACAGTGATGATACAAAGTGAACTATTTTTGCCCCTTTCCCTTCCTTCTGTTAAGAACACCAGCTTGGTAATATTCAATCTACGTTGCCACCTGGTGGATCAGACTGTAACTTACGGCTGCAATACTTCTAGTAGAGAAGCAATTACAACTTCACCAATTGTAGTTCGACTGTCCTGTCAGTTATTTCTACACTAGTGTCACATAAACAAAGCAGTTTCAAACCAGTTTTTGTTTTTAAATCTCAATTTTTCTGGTTGAAAACTATTGAAACATTTTATGGTAACTTTGCGATTTTCATGACTTGTAAGTAAAATTTAGTAGGAATGAAACAAAAAAATTACTGGAATACCTCAATTTGTATGTGATGACTATAACTTACCCAACAAATTATGGAAAATAATACTGAATTTATTCTTCTTTTAGATTCACCGCTACCGTTTTGAATCCATTTACTACAATTGGGACAACAGCATTATCTCTTATAAACTATTTCCACAAATTATTTTAATAGAGAATGTAATGAACACAAGTATTGTTGTGCTGAAATAGCAGTTTCATGCAGGTTTCCTCGGTTTTTCAATACAACTTTCCAGAATATATTTTCTGGAGATTGCTCTTACTTGACCTCATTGAATGTATTTAGTTTTTCATGGCTTACTATAAATATGAATAGAAACTATACAGTAACTCACTTTGTTTTTCCTGGTTGTTCAGAAAGCAGCAGGAGAAAGGAAGACATGATACATGCAATACATCAAAATGCAAAAAATTAATTCTACATGCAGCTGCAGTGTTATTGCAGGGTTCTGTGGCAACATGTTGAATTTGTTGAGATTGTGTTGTATGAGTTTAAAACAGTAGATTTATTTATTTTTTTTATGTAAATGGTGTCATCTTCCTTTCTGACCTGCTCACCCAGCTGTCTCCTCTTCTCGTCAGAGCACATTCTGCACCCCCGCCGCCCCCTGATGACTTCATGAATGACGACATAGACTCCTATCTAATCGCTATGGATACTAGTATTGCTCCCGAACTCGCGACGACAAGTCCACCCAGACCCTCGCTGCCGGAGCCCACATGTTCGAAACAACCTGCAGCCAATCACAGGACGAGGCCTCACAGTGACGAGGGGAATGAAGAGGATGGGGAGGAAGATGAGACTGCAGAGTCAGACAGACCGCCTAATAAAAAGGTAAACGAGATCACTTTGACGCGTTGCTTGTTTTTTTTTGTGTTACTCATGCTGCACAACATTTTCACATCTGAGTCTGTAAATGTACAATTGATGAAAGTAACTGCATTTCGGGAGATTGTTACTGAAGATTCTGGAATAGCTGAGAATCAGATTGTTTGTTTACTTTAGACTTAATAAAAAGTTGTTGAAGACCTTTGACACGAGGATGAAAGTGAATGTATTTCTTTAAAAAGTGTCACCTTGTCTTAATCAGCACTTGTTTAAAAGTTCACCTGTTACATACTGCCTGGAAGACCTTTAAAAATCTATGTGACTAATTAGTAAAATACAACAAGATGAAGCCGTTTTGTCATGGTTTGTCCTCGTTTTCTCGTCTTCTCACAGTTCCGGTCCCTCTTCTTTGGGTCCGTACTTCCCGCGTCCTCTCAGATGAGCACTCAGCCGATGTCGGGTCAGGAAGCATTGGCCAGCGACAGTGAAGACGACGGTGAAGCAGAATAACTGAACCGATGTGTTGTGGGAGAAGAAGAAGAAAAACTGAACTGAACTCTTGACAATAACAATACAGACTTGTTCGAAATAATTTCCTTTTTTTTTTTTTTTTTTACTGAACCACACAAGTGTTACTTGGACCTGGTGAATATGCAGAGGACGTAAGTAAGCGTATTCACTAACAATGCAGATTGCGAAGGTCACTGTAAACCTCAAATCTGTTACGTGAAACGCGAGCACTTCCTTTTAATTTCAGTTCTTATTGTTGAGACACCTCTCTTAAAGTTCCACCAAATAAAAGAAACGTACTTTTTGAAAGTTTGGAAACATTATTTATTCATTATTTACATGTCAAATGGTAAATGGACTTCAGTTATAAAACACAGTACTACTGCTACAGCCTCTCAAAGTGCTTTACGAAGTTGGTCCCATTTGCACACGAACACATCGGTGGCGACGACTGATATGCAAAGTACTTTACCTTCATTTTGCGCAAAACAAAAGAAAAACTCATTTTAAACTGACTTCACGCTTTTTCGTCAAAAGTAAGATTCTGCATAAGTCACAGTAGGTCTTTGCATTTTTGAGTCTGTTTTTGCCTTTTGAGCGACGTCGTTCTTATCTTTCTCTTTTTGTCCTTGAGAGCTTTTCCCTCTCGTTTGGGGTTTTCTCCTCTCCTGCTCCCTGTCCTTCTCCTGATCCTTGTCTTTCTTTTTTTTTAATCTCTCCTCTTCTTTTTCGCTTCTTTCTCGCTCCCTCCGTATCCTCCTCCTCTCCTTGGACGTCATTTTTTCCTTCGCTTCTTCCTCGACCGGTTTCACAGCCTCCGTTACGTCACTGAAGTCTTGAATCAAGATTTTGGGAACTTGCATTTTCGGCGTTCCCTTTGTCTTGTTTCTGGGCTGTTTGTTTCTCAGTCTGCCGAAGAGGCCCAAACGTTTTTGGGCGTCAGGTTGGCGACGTGGCTCCTCCTGTGCTGTGACGTCTTGTGATACTCCTGTTGGGGCTGTTATATGTGGCGCAGTTTCTGTTACGTCGGCAGCCGCAGAAGTGGTTTGTGACTTTGGGATTGTCTGTGATTGGGTATTTTTCGGAGGGCTGGTGAAGAGATCTTCAGAGAGCCTTCGTGTTAACTTAGAGCCTCGAGAGCTGGATGGCCTGCGGATGCAGAAATCACCAGAAAACCGGCTGCTGTGGTGACTGGAGGTTTGCACCGAGGTGTCGTCGCTACATTCAGACTGATCGTTCTTACAGTTAACATTTTTGTCCTGGATTGGTGGGTTGTTGTCAGGAATTGGACCCTCTGTTGGTTCTGTGAAAACATCTTTCTCTCCAGCTGGATTTTCTTGAGGATCTCTCACAGTTTCTTCTTCCAAGGTAGAACTCAAGGTGACCTGACTCGTTGGTTCTTCGGGGGCCTCGGGCTCCAGAGCGTCTACCAAATCAACCTTTATGCTCTGATTCTGAGTCGAAGTCTCTTCCTGCTCTGTGGGTGTGATGGAGTCTGTGGCCTGAGCTTCACTCTGTGTTTCCTGTCTTATCGATTGATCGCAGAGCCACAAGTCACTCTCAGCCGAAATATCTGAGTGTGCTGTCAAAATGACGTCTTTCTCCTGTGCTGACACACATGCTTCGTCCTCATTTGGTTCTTTAATTGTGTCTTCGGTTCCTGTATCATCCTGAAAGTGTGGCTCTGCTTTTTCTTGGATTCTTTCTGACACGATTAACGATTCCTCTTGTGTCTTTGTGTGTCTCTCTGAATCTGTTTGTGTCATTTCAGCCATCGGTTTTTCCTGCATAGCTGCATTTTCTCCTTCTTGTTCTTTGGCCTGTGCCAGTTCATTGATGTCGGTCTTCGTTTGGGCGTCGGACTGGGCCTCCTCTGGTTCTTCTAATGACTCACTGCTGTGATATTTTTCTTTAGACGAGTCTTCCTCTGTCTCTGCGATCACTTCTTCGTGTTCCTGTTGTGTTTCCGTCCCGTTTGGTTCTTTTACATCGTTGTTTGTCTCTGAGTCCAACCTTGTCTCTGTTTCCGTCTCCGAGACTTCTGTGACCGAGTCAGTCTGCACCTGTTGCACATTTTCAGTTTCTGGGCTCTCGTGTGGTTTCATGTCAGCCTCTGTCACTTGCTCCTCGCTTGAGCTTTCATCCACTTGCATTACCACCACTGTGTTTGTTTCTGCGTCGGCTCCTCCCGGTGTCTCATCGTCCTCATCCTCATCAGCGGGCTCATTTTCTGGCTCCGGTTTTTCCCTCTTTTCATTTGTGTCTTTAACTTCTTTCTCCTTGTCACAGCACTCATGACTTTGTTGATCCACGACTTGAAATTGATTCACTGCATCTGGTTTTTCTTCTTCTTCACAGTGAGATGTTTCTTCTGTTGGATTATCTTCATCTCCATCTTGATTTTTAATTGGAAAAGATTCCTCCTTGTGTTTTAGAGGGATTTTACACTCCTCTGTCTCTTTGAGTCGACTCTCCTCCTTTTCTGGTAATCTTATTTCCACAATTTCAACCTCTTCTTTTATTATTACTTTTTCAGGCTCTGAAAACATGATTTCAGACTTGATTTCAGTTTGCTTTAAAATTGTCTTCTGCTCCGTTTGTACCGTCACTGTGGATTCACTCTCTGCTTCGTGTCCCTCTGATACTACGTCCTCCTCCTGAAAACATTGCACCTTCCTAAAATTCAAGTCAGTCCAGCTTCTCAAATCCTCCTTTGCTCCCATTGAGAGATGTCTCACAACTCTTTTACCTTCCCTTTCGCTTGTGTTGACTTTTCCCCCTTTCCTCCACCTCTTGTGAAGGAGCGAGGGAGACAGCGAGAGGGTGGAGGATGAACGAGCCAAAGGCACCGACAGGTTTCCTCTCTCCCTCTCTTTCCTGTTCTGTTCTTCTTGGCTCTGTCGAGCTTTTTCCCACGCCATCCTGTATCCCTGGCACCGACCTCTGGGGTCGAAGGTGGACGAGGGTCTGTCTTTTCTCCACTTTTGTAACTCCTTTTCCGTCTCCTTCTCCACAGCTTTGGATGAGAGTGGCACCGAACACACCTAAAAACAAAACAAGATGTCACTCTTACAAATTCAAAAAAAAAAAGTGCATGTGTGCCATGAGCTGCAAGATAAAACTCTTTTTTCCCAATACAAAAGACATTCCTTAATATATTGTATTAATGACTATCATCAAAAGTTATTTTATTAATCATTCTCATACTGTCTTCATACAGAAACCTTAAGCATGGTGTTGAAAAAAACAAGTTTGTATATGTTTTTCTTTCAATGCAGCATCTTTTTCAGGATGTGTTCTCTAAAAATTATCCAAATCAATCAATTGTAAGCCAGATTTTCACTTGCTGGCTTTCTCAACATTCTCAACACGCATGTGTGTCGGTCTTAACCTCTTCTATGAAGGCATTGTCCTCATCTTGGATTTGGTCCCTGATTCCCCTCAAGCTTTCAAGGGTCTCCACCTGACCCTGACACTTCTTCCTCTGTTCGTGTCGACCCAGCGCCCGTCGCACGAGCACCACTGCAACCTGGAGCAGCACCCGCACCCCTTCGCCGGGGGAAAAGAGGAGAGGTGGGGCACACAGTGTGAAAACCAAGGAGGTTGATATTGAGCATGATTCAAAGCAGCTGGAGCAACAACAAATATGTTAGCAAATGTTTAACTCACGCAGACAGATATGAGCATTGGACTCATATTGTATGTATTTATTATCTGAATCCACACCCGGAGGAATTACATTCTTTCTCTCTTAATTCTTAAAGTCACAGCAGTGGCTTTGTGCACAAATGGCCATGTTACAGCAAGAAAAAAAAGAAGTGCAACCCATTGTACCTCAGTGTGACCTGTATTCATCTTATGTCAAATATTAAATCTTATGATGAGTAAAACGACTACAAAACCATTTGAACTGCATTAAATGATAATAATAAATAATGCATTTAATTTGGAGGTGGTTTTCAGGTCACCCAATGCCTTACAGAGAATACCAGCATAAAACATTTAAAAAAAAATTAAAAACAGGTAAAGTTAAGCACAATGTCCAGTTAAAGTGAATCTTTGATGATGTGGGTTTTGAGTTTAGTTTTGAATGATGTAATGGAGTCTGATTGTCTTATGTTTGGGTCAGGGAGTTCCAGTTTGAGCAACCCTACCTTTTTTTTTTTTAACCTCTGGCAGTTCAACACCTACCTTTGTACCATTTAAAGCTATTTTTAGACTTGAACCACTTGAATTGTAATAATTAACTTTTGACAGGTAAAATATGTCATCATAATTGGATCTTTTATTTGACTAAATCTGTGACCGCTATCCAGCTGAAGAAGTCATACCATAGCAGAAGAAGAGGTCCCAGACCCGGAGCAGCGTGTTGAAGGGCAGGTGACGTGTGAACAGACACATCAGCCAGTCTGTGGCGAACATGAGGGGCTCCACCCCGTGGTGCTGCAGGTGTTTGTGAGCAGCTGGGCAGGTCTTCTTCAACGCCCAGGTCAGCAGGGCTGCGTCAAACAGGACTCCCTCCTACACAAGACACAGCTGCAGGCTCAGACAGACACCCACTGTGCCTACACTGATAATGTTAGCTGAATTAGTGAGTTCAAAACAATGCATCAATATTCAATTCTCTGCTCTCCATGCACTGTAAGGTGGACGGTGTGCTTTCTCACCAGCAGAGGGTTGTAATATCCAGGCAGATACTGCTCACTGATCTGAACCAGACACCAGAAGGCCTCCTGTCAGGTTACATTAGGTGAACATTAGGCTTAGGAGTTTTTGAGCATTTTTTAGTATGAATAGTTTTTTTGAGAGAGATAGATGAAGGAAATAATGCTACACATTTGAAGTCTGAAATGTAATTTTCATGTTCGCTGCAGAAATCTTTTCAAGATCGACTTGTTGCCACATTTGTGGGACAGAAGTTTGTTTCCTTTACCTCAGCAGGCATGTTCATAAGCAGCACTGCAGCCACCGGGCCCTGTGCCTGACAGTAACCCTCCTGTGGTTGATACTGTGTATAGGCTTTCAACACCCGGAACAAACCTCGCTGCCTACACACACACACACACACACACACACACACACACACATGCGATCGTCAGACACACGAAATACAAGTGCAAGCATAATGTTCAAATGGGAAATTTGCTTTGGACCATAGAAATACTTTTACAAAAAGGAACTGACACAGAAAATGCCTATATCATTGTGCATGATAGCATCTAAGACTGAAAATTGAGACTTTGCTCACCCATGTCCGTCCTTTGAAAGAAACATCTCATGGAACGGGAACTGTCGGTCCAGGTCTCTCTCAATGACATCCACCCAACTCTGCAGCCCCGGCTGTGAATCCAGACACTAACATGCAAACTACACTGTAAGATTTTTTTCAGTTCTACTTGATTTCTATTGCGATTTAAAGACAAGTGAAAACACAAAGACAGCCACGGACTAAAAAATGTGTTTTAAGAGCAACTGTAAATATGGATGAGCACTTTTGGCAACAGATATTTTTAAGATCCTGTCGCTGACAAAGCAATTCTCCAACAGACCATGTGCTTCAACGAGCTCTGGAACACCCCACAACAGTTGCAGCTTTATAGATTATTGGATCCAGTAGTTCTAGCCGTGTGTTAACTTTTCTTGCCTTGTACATTTTGTTATTCTGCTTCATCTGGTCAGAGGCTCCACACAGCAGAGGCCAGCACTTTGCTCGGAGTGAGGCAGGGATTCCTTTCTGACACTGCACCTTGACCTGAGGAGTTGGCAGAGGGGTACCACGGTCATCTCTGTACCAAGCTGTCATACAAATATATCCTTTTTCAGAGCAGAGATTTGAAATTAAAAATCACTGATGTTACTGATGACATTAGATATTGTTCTGTTTGAGATAAATAAGAGAAATACAACAAAACCAAACTATGAAATGATCATGTCCACACAAAAAGCAAAACCACCCCTCATTCAATGTGAGAGTTTAGGACTCCCTGAGGTCACACACCTTGCTGCTTTTCTTCGCCAAGATGCGATCCCACTGCCCGATAATGTTTATCCATTTGGCCTCTCTCTGCCTGACCAGCTCAGGGGATGGGCCGACACTCCTGACACATCAAAACACACAATACGACAGGTTGGCATTTTAATCAAAAAGACACAGACATTTTTCATGTGTTGTTGCTCTTTGGTAGTAAGAGTGGGGGAAACTGGGGATATTTAAGCTGCTGTGCAGTGTTGCTGCATGCACAATAGTGTTGTTATTACAGAGGCACGGTGCTGCGAAAAAACAAGACAGGAAACAGGAAAACCACACGGTAGCAATGTGAAGTCTCTATGGCAACGGGTCAGGATGTTATCAATGGGGAAAGAGTGACAGTGACAGATGGCCATTTGTTCAGCCCGTTTCATCCTGATTGTGCACTGAATCTTTTTTAATTATCTTCTAGAGTTTGCATTTTATTGTTTGCTAAACATAGACCAGTGGTCATCTGATCCTGGGAAAGTGTGCTGCTGTGGTCTGAAAAGCGAAACAGATCAGTATTTTTCATGTACGCTACTTCGTATGCAACTGACACTTGTTGGGTACTAGATTTTTTTTCAATCTGAGAAATCCTTCAGGAGCTGTGCCATTAGGCAGTTTAACTTTTTATTAGTTTGTTCTCTGGCTTGTTGGTTTCAAATGCTGTTCTATCGCATTGCATACCACACAAGGTTCTCCTGTGAACTTTACCTTCATCTAAGCTTCCCTCATGTAAACTTCTTTAGCTCTACATATTGGTTTTGATTTGTAAGCATATGAATGAACTTGGAATTTGGAACTTATATGAAAAGTATCCCATATAAGTTAATGAAAGTAGTGATCTTAGTATAATGATTTTTTTTTTTACATAGTGACAAAAACTAATAAAGGTTAAATAATCCAACCAGATGACTAAAAATGTCAGTACATTGTAAAATCCAACACACAACAGATTTTTTATGAGCTCCATCTGAACTCTAACATTGATTTTCAACCCTTTGATCAAGTGATGTACATGAGGTTTAGCATTTTATACTGAATGTTTCTGTATTTGTTTACTTGGGATATATGTGTTTTCTAATATTACAGATTCCAACAAACTCCTGAGTCATTACTTGTCTTTCCTACTATTTCATCTTAAAGATATAACAGCATTGAGTACTAAAACACTGAGTCAGTTACACCTGCTTTGTAAAACTACTTCTGTAACAAAACATTACATTCAGAAAGTGTAGAACTGCTCACCCAGTTGTGGATCCATTGGTCACAATGAAACCAAACCGGTCTGTCTCAGGCTCCAGGCTGACATCTGACCCTGCCTCAGACCCAGTGCTGTCCTCCTCACTGACCTTCCTCTGGGACAGACTCGATGGATTCAACATCCCGCTGAGGCAAAAGAAAAACTTTCTGAATCATGTAAAGCCGACGTGGATGCGTTCCAGACATTTGTTTCAACTGAAATATTAAAACATCTTCAAAATCTCAAATATTCCTCCAGACTCCAGTTCTCTATTTTAAGGCGGGGTTTTTGAAATCTACTGTCTCAGTTTTCAGTATCACTGTGAAAATTCAATTTCCTGTTACTCTAAAACACAGTCCAGATTTTCACTGCTCCTTATATATGCATCTCAATGTAATTACCTTTCATATTCCCATCACATTTGACCGGTGTGTTGTTGAAGAGGTGAAGTGAGAGATTCAATAGTGATGGAAGAGGAAGATAAACTTCTTTTTCTCTTCTCTCGCTCTCTCTCTCTGTCTCTCTCTCTCTCTCTCTCTCTCTCTCTCTCTCTCACACACACACACACATCACTCTTACTCATTTGTCTCTTCACTGCTTCACTCCCTCTTTCTGTGTCACCGCCTTCCTCCTTCACTGTTACAAAAAGCAATATCATGCTTGCAAACAAAACCGCTGGTGCAATATTAATTTTTTTTGTAGTGGCCTGTACATTCTGAACTGCCATAGAATTCATGCAGAATCAATACAGCTCAGATGGAAAAGGAATAATCTGGCATATCATTAATAATTGTTGCAGTGAATTTTTTTTGACCGTATTAATAGCTAGTCTACTTCAACTATTATGTTTGCAAAAACACAGAAGCAATTATGCTCTGTAAAAAGAGCAAATTGTTTTGGATATTTTAAATGGCGATAGAAGGAGAGATTACCGAGGAGACCTTGAATGCGGCATGAATAACACTGCGTAGTTCAGTGTCGCCTGATTCTTCATCATCACCATCATCACAAGTCTGCAGTAAGTCCAGCGTGGTTTTATATTACTAGTGCTTACCGGCTACTTGTCACGATTGAATTAATTTCAAGGGATACGCACCTTGTTAATTGCTGGTGTTCTGACAGTTTATCCTAAAGTAACCACACATTTGCAGGAAAGTTGCTAAAGGACTTAATACGTAACTGGGATTTCCAATACAGATGCTTCTATTACCATTATAGGAGTTAAACAAATAAAAGCGTTACACTTGACAGGGCAACGTAACAGAGAACGAGTTTTATTTCGCTCACGAATATAGCTACAGTTCTAGATTTATTAGACATGTTGCGTTCAACGTTCTTACTCAACTTGTGTTTGCGCAGCTAAGACAGAAAACATTCAAGTATCTGCAAACAACCTGCGAACATGACTGTCAAACCCATATTTGGGAGCATTATGTCATTATATAGGCTTATACTCTTAAACAACCAAAGCCGCTTCAGTGTTTTTTTTTTTTTTTTTTACCCCTACTTGTCAACATAGCCTACTCAACATTAATCCGACATAAATAGCCAATTCAACTTCAGCTTCTTATCTCATCTTAAAATAAACTCCAGTGTGACTCTGCACGAAGTTGTAACTTATAATTATGAGACGATGCGTAAAATCTCACTGACACATTTCAGGATTTCTGTTTTTACCATTTTGCTGGCGTTCCGTGAACGTTGCAAATAGTTTGCGTGAGAGCGGTATTTGGGGCGCCAGATTATAGGACGGATGATCAACTGGCAGTTTAAGTCCTCCTGCCTCATTGTATCGCTGTATAACTACTAAACGATGAGGCATACCTTAATCCAGAATGAGCACAAAAAAAAAGCAATTATTTCAAACACGTCAGTTCGACCGGCACAGAAGGCATCATAGTTACGTCATCAATCAATGAAATTTACATTCTTCGCCGTTATTGATTGAGATTGATATCTTTACGAACACAGGTAAAGTTGAATCTATATTTTGACAGACTTGCAGCATAATTTTTAATACCCTACTGTATTTCATCATGTTTACAAAACGAATGCCCATCTGCACTCACTAAAATGCTGGAATGCTCTAAAAACGACATCTTATCCATTCATTCATTTATGTAACTACCACGCACTCACATGCATTTTTCTTTCATGATTTCTGCATACATGATTATTTTTTTCTGTTTTGCTGCTCTGAAGACTTTTTATTTATGCACTTAATTATTTTTTACTTTGGCTGTTTCAGAAACCCTGTCTGCACAGATGTCTTCTGTACTGAGTCTCCGTCTTCTTAACTGCTACTCAAAGCAAGGTACAGAATCATGTGGATCACATCATAATGTTTATTTGCACAAAATGAAACATGTTCACAGCTCTTTGCTTTACCAGGGACATTTGGATGTGGGCCTGCATTTATGCGCCCTTTCAGTGTCAGTGTGCAGAGAGAGGGTTATAGTAAGTACTACTACACACCAAGAGTTATGTCTTCATCAGTGGATTGACTGTGTGCCTAAATTATATCTAACCCCACTCATGTATATGTTATTTCTTAACCCTTGCAGAGTATGTAAATGCTCAGGAGCAGCCAACAGATCTGAGATCTATCACTGACCGAGCTGCTACCACCCTTCTTTGGACTGAGCTTTTCAGAGGTTTTTGTTCAGTTTTTCTCTGCAGATAGCTTGTGCCCTGGGGAGTTATTACACGCACCTGGTTACAGCCCTCAATAAAAAGAACAACTAACATTTTAAGTGACATACGGTACTAAAAGTTCTTTGCGTAACCATTTTCCGGCACAGTGCCAGAGAGTTTCAAATACAACTTAACAGAAATTATTGAAATATACCCCTTGGTTGAAATATTTTCTTTCATCGTAGTGCACACAGCAAACATAGGATAATTCTTTTTCACATGCAGAAGTTGTCATAACTGAAATGAAAAAGTATATACAGCTGAAAAAAATCAATTCGAGTTTTTCATCTTTGTTTTATTCTGTCTGAGACATACAGTAATTCCATAATATACATAACATTGTTAACTGTTTCCATTACAGACCAAAATGTCACAGATTCACACAGACAGGAGATTGACAGATTGCCAATGGTCAGGGAGTGTTCCAAACGTCTGACCAGGTTCAAACAAATTGATATTTATTGGGAACAAAACTCTGGGAACATTGGAAGCAAAACAACACAAATGCATATAAACAATGCTGACAGACCAACAAAGACACAGAGACAGACTCAGTGCAAAAACAACTACCAGGAAGAAGGACTTGACAAGATGTAAGTGGAAACATGGAAGGGAAAATAGAAAGGGACCGCACATGGGCAGAGTCACTGGAAAGGAGATGTGACAAGAGAGTGCTCATGCAAAAACCAGACCAGATGCGTAAATGGAGACATGAACTAGAACATCACTATGAATATATTATACGTAGAAATAAATCTATGATTAAATCATACAGTCCAAACATGACCCGGGTTCCGGTTGGGGTTAAGGAATAGAAGAAGAGAAAACAATACGACAGAGACACTAACTGACAAGCAAATGTTAGTGACGTGTAAAAGTGAAACATTGTGAGTCAAAAAGGTAGAAGGTGTAGGTCTTGCAGCAGTCTAACCTTTAACAGCTTCACTAGAAAGTAGTCCAGCCTGGCCTCCACACGCCCTAACTGTAAGGTTTATTAAATAGAAAATTCTAACCTTCAAAGTAGACACTGGGTTAGCCTGTCTAACTGTAACTGGGAGCTGGTTCCACATGAGAGGAGCCTGTTTCATAAAAATTTGATCTTTGTTCCTATTTTGTAAACGTATCCAATGATTATACTTCTCTAGAATAGGACTAAAAAATGTTAGGTGATGGGTTGCCAATTTGTTGGTTTTACCATCTTCAAGGAACTACTTATCAGTGAACAACTATATGTATAAACACAGCCATCTTAAATTCCATAACCTCACTTAGTGATTTTTTTTTTTTTTTTGGTAACACCCTTCCATAGGCTTAGCGATGACCATGAGTTACCTTTTCCGTGAACCAGCAACAATAAACTACCCATTTGAGAAGGGCCCTCTGTCCCCACGCTTCCGAGGAGAGCACGCTCTGCGCCGCTACCCTAACGGAGAGGAGAGATGCATTGCCTGTAAGCTCTGTGAGGCCATTTGCCCTGCCCAGGTGAGCGCCAGTACATGGTGGACATGTCCATGTCATGAAGGTAGAACATACATGATCTGATGTGTGAAAACATGCCTGGAGTGCTTGTCAATCTGCACTTTTCTTAAATATGATGAAGCTAATCTTTCTAAAGACTTACTGTAGAAGAAAAAATATTACATTTAGTTTAAATATCAGTGCTATTTTGGATAATTAGATAAAGTACTACACAATATTCAGTCAAATCCCTGTCCTGTCTGAGCCTTTGGTTTGTTTTCTTCATTGCTGAGCTCAGGCTATTACCATTGAAGCTGAGACGCGAGCTGATGGCAGCAGGAGGACCACGCGCTATGACATCGACATGACCAAGTGCATCTACTGTGGTTTCTGCCAGGAGGCCTGCCCTGTTGATGCTATTGTTGAGGTGAGAAAAAGTTTGAATTCTGAGATCACTTCCGTTTTTCCATGAACACAGTGCAACGTTTCAGAATGGGGAA
The DNA here is from genome assembly GCA_900302745.1 of Parablennius parvicornis. Classification (NCBI taxonomy): domain Eukaryota; kingdom Metazoa; phylum Chordata; class Actinopteri; order Blenniiformes; family Blenniidae; genus Parablennius; species Parablennius parvicornis. Next base: position 20,827 of record OMNM01035099.1, on the reverse strand, counting down.
GATACCAACACAGGAGGGTATACAACTGTGGCCCTCCAGTTCTTCGGACAAAAGGCCTCATTCAGCAACGATTTGTACAAGTATTTATTTCTGTGTAACATTTTTCATGCATTTCATCCTTTTAATCTTAGAGTATATGTTTCACTGGGTCTAATTAATTCATTTTCTTACCAAAAATGGGCTCTACATTATGCTTTTTGTATTATTAAATTAATAAAATACTACAGCTTTGTTTTCATTTTGCGAGTTTAGAATTTGGCACAAGAACTGAAGGCCAAATTATAAATGTATTGGTTGTTCTTGAAGTAGGTTTGTCCAAAATGTATAACCAACTTTACACAAATAGAAAGACTACATGTTTGTGCTAGCTTTTATAACCAATCAGTATTTTCTTCCTCAGGGTCCAAACTTTGAGTTCTCAACAGAGACTCATGAAGAGCTGCTGTACAACAAGGAAAAACTGCTCAACAATGGAGACCGATGGGAGGCTGAGATAGCCGCCAACATACAAGCAGACTACCTGTATCGATAGGCTGACTGCGTTTACACTATTCCAGTGAAGACATGATAAACCAGGGATCTCCAACCCTGGTGCTGAAGATCCCCTGTCCTGCATGTTTTAAGGTTTGTGACCCTGCTGTGGCACACCATAATTGCAATGACAGACTCAATACTGACCTTTCTTAGGAGCTCTGTGATGACATAATTATTAGATTGAGATGTGTTCAGGCAAGCAGACAACAAAAATGCAGGACAGAGGCTCTCTTGAACTGGAGTGGGGAACACAGCAGTAAACCAATAGACTTGACATGCCCCAAAGAGATTACTGTCTTACTTTACTTTACTAGATTACTTTATAAAGACAATGTTAAGTAATAGTGAGTTATACATTAAGAATGAAGCCCTGCTGGATGAGAATATAAACGCACGATTTATGAATCTTTTCTTGGGAGGATGGGTGGAATTGCAGTTTGGAATGTTGAATTTTGCACAGTGTCTAAACTCAGTTTCTGAGATGTGTTGAGGCAGGGAGACATCGAAAACACACAGAGCATCGGCCCTCGAGGACCAGAGTTGGATACTCATTACACAATCAAGCATGCTATATGTGATGTTGCAGTTTGGACATTTCTCAAAAGAAGAAAAATATGTCACTGTTTTCAAAGTTATTTCAGGTGATGAAATAAATCATATTTAAAGGAAAAATGTGTTTGTTTCTTGATTGCTTTACTGAACCAACTATATAATTAACTGGAAGACAGTCTGACCAAAATGTTGACTGGAAATAAATATGGCATCATTATTAAAACAAAACATAAATTCTACTTAAAATCATGAGGATTAGCTTTTTTCTAGTTTTTTCAATGAAGGTCATGCCTCAACAATGATATGTGTAATTGTGCATTATTAAACTCTTTAAAAAAACATCAAATGAAAACCACTAAATAGGAAACAGTGTGACAGGCTTATTGAGAAAGGTTATACAAAAGGTTACACCATTAAATTGGATCCTAAGAAATTCTACATAACCAGCTCTATATCATTGTTTAGGTTCATAAAGTTATGTGTTATTCAAACACTTCTATTGTTTAGTTGAAAATGTGGAAGCTACCAATAATGATGACATGGCTGGTAATAGGATAACGATGCTATTTAAAATAGTGGGTATCAATGTGGCTGTCGGAAGGCTCACATCACACTGTAAATAAAACCTAAACATCTTTAATTTAATGTTTAAGTACGCTGAGAGTGAGTATCTGGCGAGTATGTGCAGTTTGAATGCTGAATCATGGTCGAATCGGCGCGACGCATGCGTACTGTGCGCCGCGCTCTGCGGTTACCACGTGATAAGGGCGGAAACTGACTCACAGTCCATGCTGAATCTCCCGCGAACGCAGCCATTTACTCTTTTCTCTCTTTGAGGTAGCACCGGTAAGCATGTTATTTTCTTCTCTTCTCAAGCTTTTTTCGAATCTTAACTTTGACAGGAAAGTTAGCTGAAAACGCGGGAAGACTCTATAACTTGTTATGGGTTCCCGCTGCGTTGCGGTTGCGGCCAATTAGTCGAGGCAATTGAATTTTCTCCAGCTAACTCCATGCTAAGTTAGCCGTTAGCTCGGTGGAAAGAATGGCTTCCATGCCGTGCTGGCTAACAGGTTAGCCTAGCCGCCAACCGAAGCTCTGCCTCATTTTTAACGCTTTGTTCGAGGCACCCGCTCATTTTCATCTGGTCACATGTATATAGGTATGCCCCCCAGACTGAACTCGGATGTGCTAATTTAGATTTTTGTAAATGTATTTCAAAGTATCTATCAACCTCGGAACGGAACATATTAGCCGGTCTTCGTTGCGGTTGTTGCAGACGATCAAGAAAAAGTGCGGTCGTTATGTCGCACTCCAAGTAATGTCCGTAGCTAGCGAGTTTTAAACCGCTGCCATGGAGATACAGATTCGCAATCAATGTGCCCACATTTGTAATAAATCCGTTGTTTTCACGTCGCTAGTTTCTTCGTTGTTGATCGTTCCATTTTTTCTGACACCTTGTGGCTGAACCACTAGCTTTGGTAGAACATGCTAGAAGTGGCGTTAACTGACTGTAGCTCGACTCTCTCTTTGATTGAAGCTGTTAAATTTCAGCATTTAAGTGTTGTATAGCTCTATTTGTTATATAACGATTACTAGCATTGTATATTCCCGCTGCTCGAGTCGGTGGACGGAGGCTAACGGACAACGTGCTAACTACTCATCCCGCCTTGTTTTCTTCCATTCAAGAAAAATCGCAACCACGGCGGACTCAATGGCACAGTGTGTACCGGTGGCGGTATTTAAGGTGAGTCCACGGCTTCTCAACTTTCATTTTTCTCCGAATTGATATTAAATGTCGGTTTGTGCGCTAACCTTAGCTGTGAAGCTGAGCCAGTCCTGACCAGTCTGAACTAACTGAGGTGTTTTTCCCGCAGTTGGTGTTAGTAGGAGATGGAGGCACCGGTAAAACTACTTTTGTGAAGAGGCACATCACAGGGGAGTTTGAGAAGAAATATGTTGGTAAGTAAAAGTAAGGTAGATGCTTGGTTTGTTTTAGTTTATTCATGGTGATGTTTTTAAAGTCTGAATCTTCTTTATAGTGACAAATGAGAAGCTACTTAAGCCATATCCATAACAAGACAGTATACATGTATTTTCTATTATTGAATTGTTTACATTTAGTATAAAGTTTATACTTTAACTTTTTATTACTCCATAAACCTGAGTCAGATTCCATATCACATTCTGTTTTTTTTTTATTGTAATCAAAAAAATAGTTTTTTTTTTTGTTTACAAGCCATTAAAGTAAGAATCGAGCCAAATGTATAGCAGACTGCTCTGATGTATATGATCCTGCTGCGTGTCTTCATGTAGATGGTATTTATTTAGGAGAATCCATTCTCATACACTGTCATCTGTGATTACAGCCACTCTTGGAGTTGAGGTGCATCCTCTGATGTTCCACACAAACAGAGGAGCCATCAAGTATAATGTGTGGGACACAGCTGGTCAGGAGAAGTTTGGAGGTCTCAGAGATGGCTACTACATCCAAGGTATTGTTCACATCTTTATGTTGCCTTTGTTATCATTTAAACTCTCTGCTTTGTACTGTGTTTAATAGTGTATTGAACTATGCTGCTCCCTTCACAGCTCAGTGTGCTATCATCATGTTTGACGTCACTTCTCGAGTCACCTATAAGAACGTGCCCAACTGGCATCGTGACCTGGTCCGTGTCTGCGAGAACATTCCCATCGTCCTTTGCGGCAACAAAGTGGACATCAAAGACCGGAAAGTCAAAGCCAAGAGCATCGTGTTTCATCGCAAGAAGAACCTGCAGGTATTGCATGGTTAATAACAATTTCTCCCTTATTACTAAAGGTTTTTTTTATTTGACGTTTAATTTCTATCTGCTTTTTTCCATTCTGTTTGCAGTACTATGACATTTCTGCCAAGAGTAACTACAACTTTGAAAAGCCTTTCCTGTGGTTAGCAAGGAAGTTGATTGGCGATCCCAACCTGGAGTTTGTGGCCATGCCTGCCCTTGCTCCCCCAGAGGTCCAGATGGACCCCAACCTTGCCGCCAAGTATGAAGAAGAACTTCAAGTGAGTATAAGCATACATGTGGATTGTGATGTGTTCTTCCAGCAACAGGAACTGCCGGCTGCCTCTGTACTAAACTGCTTGTATCATTTCTCTAGGTTGCATCACAAACGGCACTCCCAGATGAAGAAGATGACCTCTAACCTGTTACCTGTTTTTTCACCCTCTCTCTCCCTCAATGTCGACAAGAAGTCTTTAGAGTTTTGCCCCTTTACTGTAAAATCCCTTTTCAGATTTTTTTTTTTATTTTTGAATTTTTTTGTTTTAAACCTAAGAGTAAAAAAAAAACTTGGGCAGAAAAGTTGTGATTCTAATTTCACTGTATGACACACCCACCCCCAGTGTTGTTGTTGGTATGGCGATGTGCTACTCTTCATCATCAAGCACCTTCCTCTGCACTTACCCAGCTCACATAATGCAGTTGTACGGTGTATTGGAGGCACTAATGGGGGTAAACTTTGAATAAAAACATTCTCAATATAACATGTTTGTGTTGTGATTTCACAAGAGTCTTAATAGTCTAGTATTTGCTTGTGTGCCTCAATAAATCTTGTTAATGGAGATCTTTTTGCTGTTTCGAGGTGATTATATTAGAATATTTACTTTAATTATACTATAGAAAGCTTGAATCTACATTAATGAGCATTGAGAAACCTACTAATTTGCATATACTGTCAAAATAAAGGAGAAACCAGGTGGCCCAACAATAAGTGAAAGTCCTTGCAAATAATATGGGATGGTTGTGATAAAGTATACAAACAGCCGTAGCCACGTTTTCTCTGGGAACTGCATATCCCATATCACTCGCTCTTCTCGTAGCTGGTATGAAACTACGTAGAAATAAGTTCTGAGTTGCTCACCTGTAGGAGCTGTCATGGCTTCTAATGCTTGTTGGTACATGCCTGTGAATTTCGAGTTGATGAAGGGGCTTCTTTTAATTGAAGGTAACAACACCATTGCAAATCTGGACATTTTTCTATGAAAATATATTAAAGTTTGCATTTGTTGCTTGGCACCGATTCTAATGTTAACGAGATGTTTTTGAGGCACGTTTCTCTGTTTTCCTGCCTGATATCCACCAGGTGGCAGTGATGATCTATTCAGAACTCATAACGTGCATTGAAGGATTACATAACCTCTTCTGGCTACCACGCGGATGTGAGTGAAGCATACATCCTCCATATTTATTCTGGTTTTGGAATTACTATTTTTCCACCATTAAACACGGCGCTGGCCTTTGAGGTTATGATGGCAAGAACTTCAATAACCACATGCAGATCAGTCACATACAGAAATACTGTACTTGTCAACTCTAAAACGCAAGTGTCTGCTCACCTGCCTTCTCTTCATCTGTAACAAAACATGTTGGAGCTGGATGTGTCCCATCTTAACATACAGAGTCACTGTCACAGCACTGAATAACTTCCATGGAGATTGTTCTGATGTGGATTTCTCAGTGTGATATGTCACATGCATCATGTATAATTGTCCTGTTTGTTTCACACAAGTCTGTCCAAAATGCAAATCCAGAGAGGATCAAACATTGATAAAGTATCCCAAATCTTGGTAATGGGGATTTAAAACAAAAGTACTAAGCCTATGTCACCTACGTTCACAACATACAAAGTTAATGGTGATTTAAGGCTTTACATAGTATTGAATCATCCCAGTTTTGATAAAATTGGCAGTTAATTAAATAGATAAAGGCCAGTCAAATAAAGATAACCATAAGACCTTTATGTGTGACAAGCAGATCTGATGTATTTAGTTATTTAGAAAAAGTCACAGTTGATGGTTTAATGTTGCCATTAATGAAGTTCTTTGCACAAGCAATAATCTGTGCAGACCAGCTGTCATCAATCGTTCTTTTTTCAAACTAAGAGTTATTTCAAAGTTACCCAGTCATATAGTTATCTTCTTTAATGGAAATGGATACATTCAAATATAGAACATGGTTTATTACTGTTCATATCCATTTGTTCCAACATTTGGATGCTCCTAAACACTTCTCATTGATTAATGACTATCTCATTTGAGTTGAATGAATAGGCACATCTACAGTTTTTGCAGTGTTATATGTTTGTAGTCTTTCTGACATATTTTCAAACAATGTTGTTCCTGGCTGGTGCAAGACATACTGTAGCACATATATTTATGTGTTTTGGTAGAACTCAGTAAAATAAATGCTCTATCTTGATTACAACACAATTGATACATGTGTGGAATAAAAAATAATATAATAGTTCAGATAATGTATAATAGAACAAAGACTTAAAAAATGAAGTACTACATATACAAAACAACTACGTAAATCCCATCATTTGACACAGACGTTTGTATCTTTTGCGTTATTTTTAAATGTATGACCCTTATGGGTGTATTTCATGTTAGGTCCTATGTTTCAACATGTTTCTCTTTTCTTTTTGTGTGGATTATTGTCAGAATACGCAAAGTTTAAAAGCTTCATTAAAATTTCTAGCAGCATTTGCGATGGAAGCGGGATGTTCCTACGGTACATGAACGCGTCACGGGTGCAGGTGGTTCGGGGCGTGGCTTCATCATGCCCAGAGCATATGCGCGCTGCGCATGCGCGAGCCAGAAAAGTGCGTTTTAGAATGATTACTGGCCAGTGGAGAGGCAGATTATGCGGCTCTACGCGACTGTTGTTTTAATCCTCTGACCGAAGAGATTTAGCAAGAAAAAACAGTGGCTTTAAACCCAGCTGCCATATTGTATGGAAAACCGACGGAAAAGGTCCTGCTTTCTGAAAAAAAGCAGTTTTCTCAAACTCCTCTTTCAAGACTTTCAGGGAGTATAATTTAGTGTTTTTTGGTTTTTTTCTGGCGGTGGGTTTCTTGTTGCACAGCTCGGTCGCCAGCTGGTTGAGGACTCCAGAGAGTGGGACTAGTTTTTCATACAATATTGTGGTCATCTCTTGGTGTTTCAGCTGTTAAAATAAACAAATCAACATGAAGGACCGATTGGAGCAACTCAAAGCGGTAAGTAGTGTCCAGGAAATGTGGATTTACTTCAGTGTGTCAGTTTTCAGGCAGCAGTTTTCCAGAAGAAACCTCTGGAAAACATCATTTTTAGAAAGAAATGAAAAGTTCCGGTCACTGATTTTGCCTTTAAACACGTTTATGAATGTCACATTATCGTTTTGTCGTCAGTGTATTATGTGATGATGACATAACTCATCTGATGGATGTAGTATCACTCCAGCTTAGATGCTGATTTCTAATGGGGAGAGTTGGATAAATACCATGTTTATGTTCCAGAACTATCCTCAGATTTAGTTTCAGTATTGTACCAAAGTCAAGTGCAGTCCTGCAAGTCTGAATTTACTATGTCGTTAATACATGTTGGTGAAATTAAGTTTTTAATGCCAAAAAAATAGACGGATTAATTCTGGTTTTCTCTATTTGCGAAAGAAATTAGTTAATTTATATTGTACAAGTTCGGCAGACAGTTAATGTGCAAAGTTTTGCATAACTCTGTTGAATGTTTATCAAATATAGGAGGTACATTACCTGTGATATAGGAATGTGAATTACGCACATTTACTAGAACTGAAAAAACCCTGTTGGATATCATTAAATGTTTCATTTTATATTGTAAGAAAAATATCAGGTGAAACAGATACAATCAAAATAAGTTGATCAAATGTATACATTTTAGTCGCTCACAGTCAGATTTCACTGTTGTTTCCTCGTTCGTTTGACAACTAAATACACCATGAGATCCTATTGTGACTCAAGATGGGACGTGTTGCTATGGCTACCTGAAGCTGTTGGCCAAATATTTGCCTTGTTTAAAATCATTGGACTGTAACAAGCACATGTTTCACCCCAAGGTGTCCATATCTCACACAGCTGCCTTCATCACAGAGAAAGGAAGTGCAGATAGTGAAGCAGGCCCATCATTTGTTGGGAAGTTGTTCGCAGTAATGTGCCTCATGTTATTACACGATGCTGAAAAAGTGAACAGTGTTTTCAGTCCTTGCTCCTTTAATTTCCTTTCCTTATCACCTCTGTCCCTCCACCTGTATTTCCCTCCTTGAGTTTCCTCTCTAATGTTTAACTTTCAGGCAGTAATCTACACTCTGTTTGTGTCTGTGTGTACAAGCTTATGTGAAGTGAATGTTTGCTTATAGCAGCTGTGGCCCGATCGCGTCACCTTACACCTTACATTGTCAATATATTAAGGAAATTGAGGACAGTATGGAACTGTGAAGCGTCATTTTTGTTTATGTCTCAGTTATTTTTGCTTGTGCTCCTGCCTAAACTTCAGTTGTTGACTTTGGGAGTTTCAATAGAAATTTCAGTTCACTTCTGTACAGCACTTTTTGGATGTTCAGTTCTTTGAATATTTTTCAAAGTGCTCTCAGTCAGAGTTGTGTCCCTCTCACTTCTGTGTGCAGTATTTCCCCTCCGAGCTGAATGCTCTAAAAACAACGAGCTGGCTCAGACAATGAAAGGTGAAGTTGTTAACATGGCTCCTCCCTTGGCATATGGACTTTTGAAAATCCCTTGTCAGATTTCAGCTTTGCATTAACACGAGTCCTGATAGAGGATATTGGCTTTTGTCGCTACGCTGTAGTAAATCTGACCTCCAAGACCGTCCTCTACTGATGTCACAGCTCGTAGCTCATTTACTAAATCATCCCATGGGAAATAAATTATAATTGTTTCGAAATAACATATTGATTGCCGCCTTCTAAATCAACAAAACTGGGTTATCAAAATGTAATATCACAGATATTATAAATGAGAAGCCAAACATGAACCAGCAGAGCTCAGGAGAAATCAAAGAAGAAACTAACATCCTAAATGAATAATTAAAACTCCGATACAACTTAATAAAGAAGCATAACATGAAAAGTTTAAAGGTAATTTGCCCCAGAGTGACGGGCCATAATGGCCCCTATGTATTTATATTCTTGAATTGTTTGTATGATTGTTTTTTTGGCGCATGAAATGTAAAGTGTTGTTTTATTTTCAAGCTAAATCTTGAAAAAGCAACCTCCAGAACAATTCAGAATACAAAAAACATATTTACATTAATTCTCAGAGCATATAGACATGCTGCAAAAAATACTTTAAATGTTTTATGTGTGTTTTTTTTTTTAGGTGTTTGTTTGTCTTTGTTTTTATTGAATTTCACAAAACAATTTGAAAACAAAAGATTATAAATAAAGTCAAGATAAGAAACAGCAGCAATAAGAAATTTGTTCCATTACCTGCTGTGATTCATTTTCTTTTACCGTCATCAGCAAGATGATGATTCATGTCTTTTCCATTCACGTCATAATTTTATTTTTCTTTATCTCTGTGTTTTACTTTGTAGAGTCCGATTCTGCTCGGGTTGAAAAACTAAGCTTGTTTCCATTGTAAATGTTTTCATCCATAAAACCATTTTGTTCTCACAATATCAATATATATATTAATTGATATCAAAACCTATGTTATACATCTATAACCGTCCACAAGACTCTGGCACACCCTTTGCTAGGCTCCGTCATTTATGATCCTCGGAGACAAAGTCTGACAGTTTATGACCAGCTGTTGTCTTAAATACGACGGCCATGGGGACGATAAGTGAAGGAGTGCGTCCAAGGCCAAGTTGAATAAGCTGGATTGTGTTCACGTGATAGGCGATCATGGCGGTCACTTTGTGTGTTCATACTTTGTATCTGCCTGGTGACAGTCTCTGTCCTCCAAGTCTTAACTCATCCGGTTATCGTCATGAAGTCAACGTTTCATATTTGATCTGATGAAGACTGAAGAATCAGATAAGAGGAGAAATTCGGGACGTTCCCGACGACTAATACTTCCGTGGAAGAAACAAACATTTCAGTTTCGATTAGACAGCTTTTATAAAGGAAAACACAGACAAGAGTGAGATTTGATGCTGTTGATTCAGGTTCAATGTGTCAAATCAACGTAACCCTTTACCTTCAAGAACTTGGAAGATCATTGTTATAACAAGCTGCTTTTTCATCTCACTCCAACAAAGCGTCTCAAATTTGGCTAAATGTGAGCTGCTTACAGTCGCAGCCGTGATTGCGCACAGATTAATAATATCCTAATTATCTTTGTCATACACAACCTTTTTTTTAATCCAGTTTTAATTTTGTTGATAAAAGTACTGCCAAGAAGTGACGTGTAGATTGCTGGGAAATATGAAGTAATGAATTTTCCCATTTCACTATGATCACTATTTCCCTCTGTGAAAATTGAATTTTTGGTTAAAAGATTCGTATTGAGACTTAATTTATTAAAATAGAATATTAGAATTATACCACTTCAATAAACAGTTCCAGTCCAACATAACACACATATGGTACATCTCAGCAGAGTTTGATATAGTGCACTTTTAAATTGGTCACATGACTTTGACACACCGTCCATGGATTTTATTACATAAAAAGACTTTGTTTAAACTACTTGCAACTCTATGTGAGTGAGTCAACAAGAGTGCCAGGAGAAAACCTACATGTGTGTTGGAAGAACCTGCAAACGCCCAGACTCAAGAGACACAAGATGTAGAAATGCTCACCACTACACCGCCAAATGAATAAAACCCAGACTGGTTTAAGTGACTCATGTTAGCGAAGAGTTGATGTTTAATTAAACGTCCTCAAAACATCTTAAAGTTCAGTTGCGTAGTATAGAACAGCTGTTGAATCACAGTATCGGCTCAAATTTTGAACTCATCAGATGTAGCAGGGCTGATCCAGCATTTCAAATGTACATAGAAATGGCATAAAAACAAGAAACGTGCTGAAACTGAACAGAATATGAGGGAGAAGAAATACTGTTTTTCCTCAAATATGAATAAAATAATTAAATTCTGTAAATAATTACTTTGGACACATCTTACATAGTGCATAAGAACTTTATCTAACCTTGGAACATTACAAAGTGCTTTTCACTTTGTACAATTAGGAACTGTCACACATCACTGCACAAAACATGAATGGATGATGGTTACACATCCCATAATAACCCAGTGAGTCTCTCAATAGGAAAAGTGACATTTGGTGTTCTGAATGAGAGCAGTGATTTCACGTTCAGATACGGAACCTGTTTATTATCTGTCTTGGTGAAGTGAAGTATCCACTATGACAAATATTACATTTTAATGTTTAAAAAAAAACAAAAACATAATTAGTTGTTTTTTCTTTCGTTTTTTTTGCATGAAAAGGAAAAACCCTGTGACCAGCGTGTTTGCTGTTTTCTAATCTTGATGTCCCGTGTGCACATTTAAGATTCTGATGATTACACAATCATTGAGATTACAGTGTTTTCGATGTTTCTGGTTTTTAAATCCAATCTGCTGCTTCAGGCATCTCCGTGTCAATAAATAGGCAGTTGTGGCCTGGAGTTTGGAAAAGCAAAGCTTGTGTATCGAGGTGCGCAGGTTCAAATCCCACTGCTGTGACCCCCCAGCAGCTCTCTGGGCGCCGCTGCTCCTGCCCACAGGGATCAATAAAATATGCTCCTTCTTTCCTTTTGTTTTGAGATTTTTAGGTGTTTTGCTCTAAAAGCTGGTAAAATGTTGCAGATCTTCTGCTACGATGTGCAACCACCGTTCAAACATTCAAATATCTCACGCTGGCACTTTTAAAACCACATGTTGTGAGGCGTTACGCAATATCTGTGTCGTTACCAGAAACGGTTTGTGGTTCATGCGTTAAATTTAGAGCTCCATCAGTTAGTTGCAGTTTTTCGACGGTAATGGAATTTGCAACTTAGTCATAAGATGATAGTGTGAGGAAACGTTGTAAAGTTTTTATTGGAGTTTTTTTTTTTTTTTTTTTTTTTTTTATGATTCTGCTCGTTCTGACTGTGGTTGCATGAAGCTTTTCTTACATTGAAGTGTGTGTGCATGCCATCTTTTCCTGTAGCAGTGTAGCATAGAATATGGACCTATGACATAAGTTCTGTACCTCTCATATTTAATGTATATTTTAATACCTGAGTCCTTTTCCTATGGGATGGGATATTAGGCCACATTTGAGGTTTTTGCCAAATATTTAATGCATAAAAGTGAGCGAATCTGTGATGTGAATGAATGGGATTCCTCAAGTCCTCCTTTTGTAAATGTGTGTGTTTTGCCTTAGGCGGTTTCTTCCTCACGCCATTCCCCCTCCTTCCTCTTGTTTTTGCTGAATAGGAGACACTGGAAGGAAGTCAGCACTTGTTCTTATCTCAGTGCTGCAGAAAAGCTGTGTGAGGGAGCATAATGTGCTGCAGCACCTTGTTTGATGGAACAGCCCTCGGAGAGATTCAAAAACAAGTAGTGTGCGTGCGTGCGTGTGTGTGTGTGTGTGCACGCGAGATGTTCAGGGAACTCTGTGTTCACAACTGTTGCTAGTCACAGCAGCCTGAACCAAATAGTCAGGGCTACATTTGCAATTCAAATTCTATATCGGGAGTGGAAGGGAAAAGATCTCCTGAAACTCAACATTTCAACAACTATAAATGTTCGTGCCCTACAGCATTGATGTTTATTTGTAAGTGAACCTGCAGAGTATTTCCCCTGTTAACCATCAGATGATTTAATCAACCATAGATTTTCTGTTCTGTTGAGTAATTTTATTTTATTGAATATATCTTAGTGATCTGTGGTACTGAAATTCCATTCATCGCCAGAAGAACAATGGGGAAACTTCCTGTTTCAGTCACTGATACCAGCTTTTGAGAACTGACTGAGACCTTTAGTCGGGTCCCCGCTGCTCAGCTGGCGCTCACTCACATATGAGTGGAGAATAAGTATTTATCCTAAATCACGTCATCCCTCCATGGTTCATGCTGCTTTAGCCAGCGTCAGGTGATGATGAGCCAGAACTTATTCCAACACATTTATCCTGTTCGAATAAGTTCTGGCTCATCATTTATTGGCATTAAATTTTAGTTTATTTAGAATCCTTCCAGCTCAACACAGCTTTTGAAATTTTTGTTTTGTTTTCAACGCTCATAAATATGTAAATGTCAATACCTTACCGCTGTACTTCCTATCTGTTTCTTCCCTGAAAAACCCTCCTGCTTGTCTCACGAGAAAAGATGTGATCGTTGTTTTGCTGAAACGTTACAGTGAAGCCAAACACTGGTGGACACACCCACTCTTACAAAAGCAGGACCCTTCGAAATAAATCAGTGGTCAGTAAATCTGGTTCATTGTGTTTGTTGGAGAGATGCGGGTCTAATTTTGATGACCTCACAGTGCCCCAAATGGTTGACACGCTTGTCATTTACTCACTGGGCCGCATACTTGTGTGATGGTTGTCACTCTTGCCTCACAGTGGTAATGTCTGTGGGTTTCAGTCTGGGTTTGGGCTTTGGGAGTCTCTCTGTGCAGAGTTTGCATGTTTGCAGTAGTTCAGACATCTGACAACTCTCAATAAAGTGTTCAGTGAAAAGCAAAAAAGGCTGTAAAAGCAGAAGTAATTCAAAAAGAAGAAACAAGCGGAACTCACGGTTCCATTTCCGTCACTGGTAAACTTTTCCCTTTCACGTAATATCTCAGTGTGTCAGACTGAGCAGTTCAAAGTCACTTTAAAATCCACTTTAAAAAAGAAAAAGTTTGTGTTCCTCCAGCTCAGTCCGAGCTGAGATGTTTGTGGCCGACGGCAGCAAGGCCTCATGTTTACCGAACGTCTCCCGTGACATATTTATTGACTCCAGCAGAGTGAAGCGACAGGCTGATTAGGGTCAGAGGAGTATTTTTGGCCGAGTTTACTCTGTGCCACTAAACAGGAAGCAATTTCATTAGTTTGTTTGTCCGTGGCATTCTGAACTTCATGCTGATCAATGTTGTTTCCACTCTGACAAGAAAAGCACTATAAGAAGATTTATATGTGATAAAAAAAAAATACATCCTGACTCACTGAAAAATGTGTTTTCAATGCAGCTCAAAGGAAAGGCTATTCTCCAAGACACTCATGCAAATTGTTGTCTGGCAATGATTTAAAGACTAACGTTGCAAGCCCTGTCAAAGTCCTGATTTACATATTTCCTTCATCGTCTTTGTTGAAAAAGAGGCATTGCTTTTTTAGATTTAACACCATTTTTCATTGTCGCTAAAAAACGCTAAGAGATTTAAATCAAATATCTTAGCGTTGATATATTGAAGACCCTTATCCTTCCTTCATAAACCAAAAGTGACCTACGTACCTTTCTTAAGCTTACTAGTCATCTTTTTATGCTTATATTTAATCTGCCTGTTCGGCAATCGAGTAACAACAGCAACAGGTTATAAAACATGAGATTTCACTGGTTCCATTAAAAACAAAGCAAATTAGATCCAGCTGACATGAAGACTACGAAGCAGACTAACACACACATTTTCTTCTATAAGCCGAGTTTGCTTTTGTTTTTGAGTTTAGGCATAAGAATAACGTTTGTCATTTGGTTAGTTTGTATAACAGGATTACTCTGTTGTTGTTAGTTACACAAATACTTTACTTTTCGTTATGTATCCGGAAGTGTGTGTGTGTGTTGTGTTTTTGAAACACTGAAACATTTTACCAGAGGCTGTTGGGTCGTTCAGCAGGAGGAGAAGAGTAGCAATGACAAACCAGAGGTGGATATTAACCGTTAATGTACTGAGCTGCCCCAGATTAACGTTCAGATGTCAAGCTTCACGTTTTGAGATTTACAGACACGTGTAAGACCCTTGTATTTTTCAGACCCTGTTGACTCCGTTTATTTATTTATCTATTTTGGGTTAGACGTGTGATCAAGATGACGACGAGGTGGAGATCGCTGTGGACAACGCAGCCTTCATGGACGAGTTCTTCTCTCAGGTGAGATTTTCCGGCTCTCTCAAGGTTTTTATGTACCAAGATCCTCTCATACTGCTCCAAACTGTATCAAGTGACTTAAGTCCATGTGTTCATACCAGACATGTATTCATCCATGTCATATACACACATTGAAGACCGTGTGCCTGTGTGTTTGTTTCAGATTGAGGACATCAGGAACAGTATCGACAAAATCGATGAGAACGTGGCTGAAGTGAAAAAGCTGTACTCGGTCATCCTGTCTGCACCCACATCAGATCAGAGTAAGACTGCTCCGCCCCGCAAGCTTCTCTCCACGTACTGCTTTTCTCCTCTGTAGATATAATCACCTGTCGCAGGTTTTAAAAGCTCACATTAGTGTCCCAATCATTTTCCAGCTGCATTGATCTGCATTGTTGTCCAAATTTAAAAGAGGAACGTATTTAGAGAGGAAACAGGATGTGACATTTCTTAAAAAACTTTTTTTCATCTTGCAATGACATCAATGAATCATCGTGAACGTAAGCAGTGTTGACTTTTCTGTTTGATATACAAGTGCACCGAAAATAACCCCGAAAACATTAATCCACTTTCTTAAAAGATTTTTTCACTCATGAAGTAAAATGTTTCGTGCCTTAATAAATTTATAATTTAGTTTTTTTTTTTGGGGGGGTTTTTTTGGTCTTGGTTGGAAAAAAACTCTAGGGTTAACTTTAAATGTGTGAAATATACTATTTTGGAGATATCTGAGATTCTTGATTTTCACACCTTATTAGATGAATTTGTTAAGGAATCTTTCAGTGTGTGTGGGTCTCTTATGCCCCGTCATTGCAGCTGTCTCCCACTGACTGGCTCTTATTGCTCAGAAACGCAGGATGACTTGGAGGCAATTACCAACGACATAAAGAAGATGGCCAACAATGCAAGAAACAAACTCAAGAGTGAGTGCACCACAAACATGTTGTCCGAATCACTCCTTTCTTTGGTGACTGGAGTTGTATGGAGTGTGATGTGATGGGCTTATAAATCACTTATTTGGTCTAATTCCCAGCTATTGAGAGAAATCTGGAGTCTGAAGAGCAAGAGAGGGTGTCGGCTGATATACGGATACGTAAATCGCAGGTAAAACAGTTACAACAGTTATCAGAGGATTTAAGTGATTTTCAAACGGAGTGCTTGTTCAAACTTTTACAGAGACATTTAATGAGCGAATTCTATTTTCCCAGCATGCCGTGCTGTCCAGAAAGTTTGTGGAGGTGATGACCAAGTATAATGAAGCACAGGTGGACTTCAGGGAGAGGAGTAAAGGACGTATTCAGAGACAACTAGAGATCAGTGAGTGACGTCCACACTAACAATTAGTGGTTGGTTTGACGGGCTTCCTCCTCGTCAACTTTTCTCTCCTCTTCCTTCTCAGCTGGGAAAGCAACGACAGACGAAGAACTAGAGGAGATGTTGGAAAGTGGCAATGCCGCTGTGTTTACTGCTGGGGTACGTGTGGTTGTTGTGTGTGTGTGTGTGTGTGTGTGTGTGTGTGTACGCCAATGTAAATAAAATCTGAAGCACCTCATCTTGTCTTATTGTTAGTGTTGGCTGTTTGTTATGTTTGGGTCCAAGTTGTATGTGTAGTTGAGGTTTGTTGAGTTAACAAGGATTCCTTTGATTACAAATCAGGGAGATCATTCATTAAAAAACGGAGAGGAAGACTTTGTAATTGTAACAGTTTGGTTGTAGCCCTTTTCACCCTGTGATGAACAAATGCCATTAGAACAACACAACATGATAATGTAGCGATGATATGTGTTGCTTTATCTGCTTTAGCAGCGACTGGGAAAAGGAGCGCCTAGTGATTGTCTACTCATGACAAATCTCGCTATAAAAAGTTGCATCTTGCAAAAGACGGGAGGAATTTCTTGCTCAAGGACACACAAAACAAATCCACATTCTTAGATTTGATGTTTCAAATTCTTTCGACCAGCCACATTTCTGAACAAACTAAAAGAGTACATTTGGTTAAACTCAATTTAATCTCATGAAAAGCTAATATAATATTTGGTCCTTAATCTAACAATAGCTGTTCCCAGTTGTACATTAATGGATTTATTTGATGAACAGAAATTAAGTTATACTTCTTGAGCTTCATAGATGTGATTAAAAAAAAAAAAGACTTCAGTTGAAGGTTTGGACTATTTTGTTATTTTTCAGTGTTAAAAAGTTGTACTTTGGATTTTTTGGGGTTTTATTTTGCGAAAATCGTCAATCCACCTATTGCAATCTTTGCTGCAAGGCTTGACCCTGCACAGGATTAGGTGTATAGAAGATGGATGGTATTTAGTTGGAGATTTTTGATCACACTGGAGAATTAATTGACTTCTTTCTGCCGTTGCAGTTATCCTCTGAAGCCTGAATGATTTATTGTTGTCACTTTGATAAATATATAAAGCTCATTATTATCATCATCATATAAAATGACCGCTGACCCAGTAAACGCAGGTGATCTGATTTGTCCCTCTGTATTACTTAAAGATACTCTGTTGTGGTTAATTGCTTTATAAATGAGGATACATTTCTGAGTTCACTGTGGAGTTTGTCTAAGCACTGATGACTGTGCAGACAGTAAAAGCCTCAAACTGTCTTGTCTCCTGCAGATTGTAGACTCGGGGATCTCAAAACAAGCTCTGAGTGAGATCGAGTCCCGGCACAAAGACATCGTCCGGCTGGAAAGTAGCATCAAGGAGCTGCATGATATGTTTGTAGACATCGCAATGCTGGTGGAGAGCCAGGTACCCCTCTTTGTGCACCCGCCTGTTATTTCATGCATTCATTCTGTCATTCATTCATTCTTTGGATTCATTCTTTCGGTCTTTTCCGTTCCAACTCTTCTCTTATTTCCTTTTCCTCTGCTGTCGTGTGACTTTGAATCTGCGTCTGTCTTTGTCTCCTCTCTTCCAGCTCCATGTCTTTCTTCCATCTCTCTTTCCTCTATTCTGCCTCGGCCTCCTTCATCCCATCATCCAGCCTTAGTGGAGCCGACTTTCACGATTTGTAGTAAGATTTGCAATTAAGTCGTTGTTGGTGTTTAGAACAGACTAGCCTCTAAAGTCAGTGCTGAAATAGTTGCAGTAGTCCTTGTGTGCAGTTACTGTAGTATAACCACGTACTTCTTGCACCATGCTTTCTGAGGGAGAGGCGTGTCGGAGGTAAGGATCCTTCTGTTGCTTTATTCTTGCTCTTCATGTTGTGTGATTTCTTGGAGATGTTGTGTTGTATTTAACATATTTATTGTCTGTTTTCAGCTGGAGAATATTTGTTTAAAAAAAGACTCATGAACGCAAAAATGCAATTTCATATGTACTCAGTTAAAACAACCATCCCATATTGCAATTGCATGTTTCAAAACAGTTGTCTTCCTGTTTGTAAAGTGATCATTTTACGGGACTTTCTGTAACTGTTGCTGTGCATCTCATCAAGTTCTATATGTTGGGTTTTTTTTTTTCTCAGGGTGACATAATAGACAACATAGAGCAGAATGTCTCCAAGTCAGTGGACCACATAATAGAGGCGAGGGAACAGACCAAGAAAGCTGTCAGGTATCAGACCAAAGCACGCAAGGTAATGAACATCATTCCACCATCTGTCACAATGATATGGCCAGGTTAGGGTTGGATCTCCTGCTCTCGTTTTTCTGCTCATTTTCTGTTGGATACATTTAACCACTCAGTTTCTTTCAAAATCTCCCTTTTCGCCCTCGACACACATTCCTGCATTACTGTTCTTTTTTTTTTTGTTGGTTTTGTTTCTCGCTTTGTGTTATTATTCTTATTTCCTTTTGCTGCTTTGTGCCACTCTTGACACTGTCCACGTCAGGGAGGGATGATCGACAGGATTGAAAGCAACATGGACCAGTCTGTTGGCTTTGTGGAGCGGGCTGTCGCTGACACTAAGAAAGCTGCAAAGTTTCAGCAAGAGGCTCGCCGTGTGAGTCATTCTGGTCCAAAACAAAAAAGAGTGGCTTCCCAAAAGCATCAACACAGAGCTCAAAGATATGACAAATATGGTTCATTTAATACCTACAGTTAAATATGATTCAACTTAAGTGGACAGAACAACTCAAACACTGTTAAATTTATTTCTGTTGAATTGCAATATAGATAGAGGCAGAAGTTGAACACAGTCAGAGGATGTCAGAAACTGTTTTTATATTGTTAACTTATACCTGACAGGTGTTTAATACACGACGGTCAAACTCTTACCAGCATTGCTGGATTAACACCAAGTGAGAACATATGTGGCGGCATATGTTTAATTAAAAGTTCGGACTTTTAATATGGAAGAGAAGCTTTTAATTTAAAACCTCTTACAGTTCTTAATTTGAGCTGATTTCAGTGCACCTCTGTGTTGCTCTGCACTCGGCGCTCCTGCAAAAAAAGCACAATCAAAACAATGAAGACTCGTCTGAATCGTGGCATAGATTATATATATTTATACTGTTTACCCACCAATTATCAGACTAGAAATAAGAAAAAAAAATGTGGTTGAATAAATTGTTATTCCTGATCTGCTAAGACTAAATTCCCGTGCTTGATTAGATTTTATGGGGGAAAAAATCCCTCATATAACGTATTTTAAATGCACAGCTTTGGTCCAAATAGCAGCAGATGAACAAAAGGTAGAAAAGAATCCATTGACTCTAAAGCGAAGTTGCTTCTGGGAAACCTGCTCGACGTAAAGCAGACCATCCCCACCATGAAGATCCTGATGTTCACCTCAGTGCTGCCCTGTGATGATCCCCAGCCCGTCACTGTATCGTTACCCAGCCTCCCTCTTGTGGCTCCTGACTTCACAGCATCGATTCCCTCAACCCAGAGCATCTCTCCTCCTACTGACACACACACTTTCACTCACACACCCGTTCTTTTCTCTCTTTCACTTTCTTTCTTTTTTTTTCTTCAACACTTTGCTTGTAACAAGCCTTTATTCATTGATTGTGTTAAAAATGTATGCTTGAGCTTGTGCGGTTACAACGCCACAGGACACCGTCCATGATGTCATATGTTTGATAAACATAGTTTTGCGTCAGGTCCGGTCGTACTTCCTGCTGGATCTGACCATTTTGTATCTACCTGGTTGTTCCCCACAGAAAACGGTGATAATAGTGGTGGTTGTGGGGGTTTTGCTGGCCTTGCTAGCTCTCATTATCGGGTTGTCAGTGGGATTGAGGTGAAGCCAGCTCGCGGCTCGAGTAAGAGGAGAGCTAAGGGTGAGTAACTGTGCAGCAGAGATCTGCTGTGCTGCTCAGTGGGTGTGGGTTTGGGAAGAGTTTGCACTTCCCGTCAGGCTCTGTGTGTGTGTGTGTGTGTGTGTGCGTGCATGTGTGCATACGTTTTTTTTCTTTCCATCCAAAGAGCTTTACTTTACTTGAGGTGGGTTTGTCTGTGTTTGAAATTCTTGGGTGTGTGTGTTTTTTTCCTCTACTTCGACTCTTGCCTCTGGTTGCTGCTGAACAAACAAAGCAGTGCCTGTGGTGAGTCGGTCGCTGGCAGTTTGAGCTGATATTTGGTCTGTGTGTTAGTTTCAGGGCTTGCAGCGCTCTCATTAACAATCTTCTCCCTCTGTGTCTCCCTCCCCCCCATAGAAAAAGATCCTTATCAGTGGAGTCTGTGAAGTATTCCTCCTCATCCTCTTCATCTTCACACACAAACTATCACAGGCCGGTGTTTTACTGCTGTCATCTGATCACTCCCCGTCTCAGCCTTCATCTGTTGACCCACAAAAGACGACACTGACTCTGATCACTGCCATCAAGTTTAACCTGCAGATCTCCAACCTCTGAATTCATAAAAAAAAAACAAAAAAAACCCCACTGAAAATCTGGTGTGTCGTACCTGTGGACAAAAGAGAACGCAGGTCTGCGT
>OMNM01035098.1:5763-18397 GCA_900302745.1 Parablennius parvicornis | reverse complement strand
TTTAAAAAAATTTTTTAAAAAAAAAAAAAAAAAAAAAAAAAAAAAAGGACAAAAATATAAAAATCTAATCTCTTTTACTGTGTGGCTACTTTGGGAATCCAGAGGGCATTAAATAAAACCTACAACATCTGATCACTTTTTTTCCTTTAATGTCCTCATCATTTGGATTAAATTCTTAAACGCACAACTGTAGGCCTCATTGTTGAAGCACTCTTGACTGTTCACCGCACATCCCAGCGAATCCTCCGCCACCTCCAAAGTGACTCATTAACTCAGTATCGATCGGGCACCGCTGAGACGACTGTGGGCCATGTTCTACTGTCAAAAATCAGCCAGATAAGGAGGGCAGAGACATCCATAGAGAGAGGAAGGGCGAGAGGAAATGAAAGAGATACAGCAAATGAGACTGAAAAAAAATGAAACGCATGCACATATCTGTCGGCTAGCAATGCTGTGTGTCTGAGCCCGTACTGTAAATGCACGTCGACAATGAGGTAGATAATTACAGTCCGGCGTCTCACAAGCTAAATGAGCATCATCTCGGAGAGCAGCTATGGATATTGATGTACTGCACATTCGGCGCACATGGTAAGGTGCCAGTGATAAGAACTTAATTGGATTACATGTAAGTAAAGCCTATTAGAGAAATCTGAATGCATATTTTTCTTCTCTATTTGTTGAGACGAAAATGGATATTTGAGTGTTAAACAATTCATAAGAATGGTTTGTTTTCAAAGGAGTTGTGAGGTAAACACAACACCCCAAGATTGTGTGGACACTTACTATAATATTGGGTTGAGTTGTTTGGTAGTACTTAGCTGTGAATTACAGTATTTTTCTTTCAACAGTTGCTCGTGATACAATATTATTTTTGGAGGGTCGACCTTTTACTTTGCAGCGAGATCATGTTTTTTGCCTCTGACTCCGACCTCTTGTTAGCATTTGTAGCATCATTTAAGTGAAACCTCAAGTTTTGTATTCAACAAACAAAAAGATTGCGGCAAGTCTTGCTGTCAAAAAGGTGAAGCAGGGTCATATTTTCAGATGATTAGGATGTCAGGGACAGCCGCTGCCTTTTGAATGATCTTTTATTCACCAGTGAAGACTCAAAACAGAGTTATATTTACATTTGTTGGTTTTGGCTGGAGAAAAGCAGGGAGAGGCTTAAATGGATATGAATGAATCATCTACAGAGTTCATGTATCGGACTGTTTATGCAGTTTGTGTTACATTTCCTTTAAACGTCCAATAACGTCTTAGTCTTTTAATTATTGTTAACAGGTCATTTTTCACAAAATACCACAGCATTAGGGTGTTTGTTTGTTAGAAATAGTCCCACGAAGTCATGCAGCGTTAAAGTGAAACACCCAGAAACACCAAAAAAATAAATAGAGCTAATTTGTGCAACATCACAAAATTGGATACAACAGAAAGTTGGACTGTATATGTCTACTGATTTGGAGATGATGAGCTCTACAATATACTTCAATATGCCCAAAAAAACATCAAGAGCCAAAGGAAAAGGTTTTTGGATGTACAGGGAGAATAAACATGCCGTCCATCACGTTATCCCCTTATGAATCTGTAAACAACTCATGTGGTTCAATGCCGATTGCAGTAGCTGTTGCTCATACCAGCCCTCCCACTGCGTGGCGTATTGAGGCGGCCGTCACGAAGCTTCAGACACTGTCAGAAGATCAAACTGTTTGTGGCCACACGATGATGTCACTGGCCATCCCTGAACCCTTTTCATGACACGATATCGCTGATTTCAAGCTGTAGCCAAACATACCGCAACAATTGCTCATCTTTCATCGGTGATGGCCAACATCACACATTGGAGAGCCCCCTTCAGGAAATTGTCACTGAAATCTTGGTCATGTGGTTCTCTTCTCGTCTCATAAATGAAGTACATCCAACATTTACCTAAGGAGGAGGCAGCTTACTTTACTGTCATTACAAATGCGAGCAACGACGCATGAAGGTAAGACATTACACACGCTCTGGAAACAAGATATCTTTCTATGAGGTATTCTAACTAGTGACACACTTTATTTTTTCTGTCTACTTACTACAGTCCCCATCAGAAAACATATAATATTAAATCTTTTTTTGATTGTAACGAGTCAAAAAATGACAAGTGAAGTTCTGACAGTCAAAGGTTAAAATGGGTCTGGACAGTCCCACTGGACTGTTGCTTGTTGAGCGATTTCATCTTAAGAGAAGTGTGGTGACATACTTTTACAACTGTGACTTTCTGCAAACAAGGATTCAGAAATCCATTAAACCAACTCCTCACCACACACACGCTCAACTCGTCTTCTCTCTCTCCAGCAAATGCAGCCGGGCACTTGTTCTCACTCTCAATCACACTTCCCTCATAATAGAAAGGACAAATTTGTCTGTTTGTTTGCTCCTCAGCTCTCCGCTCTCTTCATTATTGCAGCCTTTTGCTCGAGTGGCTGTGCAGGCGCTCCGGGTTGGCTCCGGCGTTAAACCTCACTAGCCCAATCTCCCCTGCATGATTGGACTGGCTGAGGCTTATCTCCGCCCGGTCAATATCATATACCTGCCGGTGCTAAGCGATTGCCTTTCTCCTCATGTAGATGCTTGTCAAATTGAATCAGGGCCTGGGTTTATTGATTGGGTGATAACAGAGGTGGGAATTGAGGGACTGAGTGAATTTTGGTTCATTGAGATGATCCTTGGTTGCTGGTTATTGTGTTTCTCTCTGACATTTGAAGATGATTTGTTTAATTTTGTGTTGTATGGGTATGCAATGACACACAGCGAGTTTACAGTGTGTTACATGTACACACCTTCTTGGCTCTATTTTTGAATTCCATCATCACAGCACTTTTCTATGTTTGCTGTCTCAGAATGCCTGATTATGCTGTGATTTTGTTATTTCATAAAACCCAGAAACTCTTCATGACAGAGGCGTCAGATGATATGCCAGACAGCAATCACATTGTGTTTTTATTTAGAATATCACAACATATCTGATGTGTTTTTGTATTCATTACTGATACTTGTCAAACCATATCTGGATACAGAGGTCTTTTTTTTTCTTTTTTTTTCAAAGCCACCATTGAGGAAGCTTGACTAGAACTCACGTTTTGACAATGAGACTTAATATATTTTAGATAAAATACTCAAAGCATGCAATCACCCTGTTCTTTTTCAGTGGTTTTGAGCATTAATATCAAAGAACCATGTTGAGCAAATCTACAACTTTTTTGGATGAAGCATAATCAGTCACATAAATCAGTCAGTAAAGGTTTGACTATTATTTAATAGTGTTCAACTTACCTATTATATTTACTCAATAGGGTATCTTTGGTATGCAATCCAATTCATAGCTTCATTATTAATGTGTAAATGCAGTTCTAACTGGGGTATTCCAACACTGAATTACATGGCACAATGTGTGATGTTCTGCCATGGCTTTTTCTTTTTTGTACAGTAAAACTATTTGTAAATTCACATCGGTGAGTGGCAGGGAAAGAGATAGAACCATATCATTGTTACCAAAACAGTGCTGAGATGATTTGACAGGATAGTTTGTTACCGATCCTGTCCAGCAACAGGCAAGAATCCAGATGAGTTGGAGTTTTCATGCCAGCTTGTTTGATGAGTTTCCTTAGTGAGTGACTAGTTTTATTAAAAATTCCCTTCCACTTGTTCATCATGTTGTGAAAGCACCCGTCCAGATTGCAAAAAAACCATTAACATTTGTAAAACAATTAACTTTATGTCACTAATTGCATGGAGAGCCAGTTATTACACATGTTTTTGGATGCACAAATGACAAAAACAACAAAGCCAACCTGAATACAGTCATTGTCACTCGTGTTTATTTTATGGCAGGCAGAATGTACAAGCTGTTATTGGAAACTGAATCTGAGATTTTATTCACTCAGGTGTAATACTTGTTTTGACAGGTAAATATGGTAATATACATCACGTTCATTTGAAAAAAATCCAACTAATGATATTGCTTTGCTCCTCAGTTCCATAAAATGGTAGAGCAAATGACTAAAAAAGCTGCTCTGCTCAGTTGTAGGTCAACATATGTAGTGTCAATCACAGCCAAGCACATCTAAACTATATATATTTTATCCAAGAGGGGTTGCCACTGCAGATTGTCTTCTTCCAATACTCTGTCTCCTTCACACCAATCACCTGCAAGTCCTCCTTATATCAATGAACCTCTCCAACCTCCCTCTTGCTGAAGGGCTCCATCCTCAACATCCTTTTTCCCTACAACTAAGAAGCACTGCATCGGAGAAATCTCCATTTTACTTATTCCATCCCCCATGACCTCTACAAGCTTGCACCTTTCCATCTATCCATCCATCCATCCATCCATCCATTTCCATCCTTTATCTGCACAGATCAGTGTCACTGGGCACAGGAGCCAATCCATGTGAACTAAGGGCGAAGGCAGAGGACACCTTGGGGAGGTCGCCAGTCTATCACAGGGCAAACACTGCGAAACAGACAATCACACACACTGACATTCAAACCTACTCATGAATTAACCTCACATGCATGTTTTTGGTCTGTGGGATGAAACTGGAGAATCTGGAGAATGGAAGAAAACCAGAGAAAACCTATATACACATTCACTCAGAAGACGCAGACTCCATGGACAAAAATCTTCAAGAAGATAGACTACAATTCAATTACTGAGAGATTTAACATCTATAGAAAAACAATGGTGTGAATACTAAGTACCTGCTGATCAACTAATCATTTCTTCACTAATTAAAATGTTTACAAATCATGTTGGAAACTTCTCATGGCTCTCCCCCAAGCAATGCAATTGCCATTGGGGTGCCCCTGAGCAAGGCACTTCAGTCTGAATAAAACCCGGCACAGCTGCTTCAAGTGCCAAGACTGCAAGTGTTTGGTCAAATGAATGTCCCAGGTGGGAAGGAATGAATGTAAAACAGGACCGAGCTGAAAAGAGATGCATCGTCAGCAAAAACACGCAGAGATAAATTAGGGTTCAGGAAATAGTGCAGAGGGCAGCCAGACACCTGAACTGAGTGAATGCTCAACAACTTTAAGAGGAGGTAAACAGAAATAATTCAGTTTGATTGGAAAGCAGCTTTCTCTGGCTAAACAAATAGATCATCCGGCTTCTCCTCAGCCAAAGACAGAACTGAGACTGAGGTTTAAATAAGTGTTTTAGTATTGATTAATTAGCATGACAAGATAAAGCAGAGGAGCAGACTGTGAGGTCATGATCACAGGTCTTTAATATCCTCTTCATGAAAACATGCCAATCTGAGGTAAGACAAACGTGGAAAAACCTGCTGCTGCCTACGTCCAATGACGGCAAGTCTCGCTTCATAGTGATGCAGGCAGTCTGACAATAACTTCGCCATTACCAGGTGACAAATATTGAAGAATATTAACCGTCTGCCAAGAAACTATGATTACGGCATCACGCAATCAGAGCACATTGTCTTCTTGCTACAATTCTCTGAAAGAGAAAACCAATTAAGCTCTTTCTCCACTACACTATTATTCCTTATAGCAAGTCAATTTCAGTCCAAATCAAAACACCCTGTCTGTATCCCCATAACGTGGACGATACAAGCTGATAATAAAATCCCCAGTGTTATTCCCTTCTCTTAGAACGTCTTGTTTTCATTTAGTAAGCCTACTTTAAGGTGTAATTGATTGACGTTCTGCCCTTTGCATCACATTTGAAACACTGAAACAACAACCAATAATCATCAGGCCTTTATTTATGTGCCACAATGTTCTTGCTGCTGTAAACTCTTTTTTGTGTGTGTGTGTGTGTGTGTGTGTGTTTTATTATCCTTCCAATACCTACATTTGGGCTGCACAAATATTTGCTGAAGGAGTGGTAACAATGTCAGAAAGGAAGAAAAAGAAGTACATTCGCACAAAAAAGCACCAGGCATGTTGAAGAGAGTGTTTCAAGAGAAATGGAAGAAAGGAGGACAAATGAAGACGGACAAGAGGGAGAAAGTATCAATATATAGAATAGAGATGAAGGAAAGCAAATCATAGAGGAGAGACTCCACCCAGGGTTAATAGAGAGGCTTTGGTATAAATGAGAGCACTGTGCCAGGGCAGCCAGCGGGAAAAAAAACGGTTGACGGGAAAAGAAAATGAAAACCCAGGTAAATCAATGTAACAAACAGGGTGAAAAAAAGGAGCCATGAACTATTAATGGGACCCCATTTTACTTGATGGGGGGGGGGACAGACGGCATGTAAAGGTCAGTGAATTGGCAGGCTGGGTGGGATGGGTTGCTGCAGAAATACACCACAACACTGATGAGCATATATGAAGGGGAACAGACTCGCCTGTGGGCATATCCAAGCAAGCATTGTGAAGAAATTATGGCTTAAAAAGAGGTGACGGAGAATCAGGGGGGGGAGCAAGGACATATGGGTCAATGCATCGGCAGACAGCTGAATTCTCTGTGCTGTGTCCGGCCGTCTTTTCTGTGCAGTGATTGTCAGGTGAAGGTGCAGGGATGCTGGGAAGTGCTGAGAGGGGAGGACTCTCTGTCTCAAAGTTGACATGTGTAGCATTTTAAAACAGATGACTCATTGCTACATCTGACAAATGATCGTCTTCACAGCAGATGTATAGTTTTTAATAGCAACATAAGAAAACTGCCAAATGCCAGTGTGAAAGCCATGTCACAATATGACAGGCAGGAGTGCAACTTTACTGAGGCTAATGGAGCTTCACAGTGAGTTTCAACTCGATTTGCTCTTACATTTCAATCTTTCTGGCAAGAACAAGTCTGTGTTTTCATATTAAAGTCCATAAAAACTCTCTAAACACCACCTACTGAAACCAAATGACAGTTGGAAACGAGCTATTGAACAAAAAGGATAAAATTAGCAGGCGAGTCACTAATGAAGCCAAACGACTTTAAAATTGATATTTGCCAGATCGGCTGATACAAACCATAGACGCAGATAAAAAACATTTCACTTTGTCAGTAAATAGCTCTGCGTCCAGTGAACTTTACCGGCTGGAACATAAAGCATCTATTAGAAAAGCTTCTTCAAAATGAATTGCAAATAAAATTTTCTCACTGTGTTACATAAAAAAAAAAAAAAATATGATTCAGAATAGTACTTCGCCTGCTGTATTGTGTCTTTCTGTCTTTGAACTAGGAGTAAATTTGGTTTTCTGGACCTATTCATGGGAACAGCATCTAAGCCTTGACCCTCTAATGAGAGCGACCACGGCGAATCAGTGTTGCTAGGCGACACCCTGTCAACTTCTATTGTGCACCACAAAACTGCAGACTAGAATTTAGCCTCTGCCCCTTCTGAAAGGCTTTTGTTTATTTATTTTAGCATTATGTAAACCAGCATGTGAGGCGTGATTAGACAGTGAATCTTTTTCAACTGGGATGGTGTAGCGAGGTTAGATTTGTGAGTCACTTAGTTTTTATTTTCACCGTTTATTTTGTACAAAGTAGATGTGTTCAGTTGAGAGAGAAAAAAAGTATATGTTGATGATTACAAAAAAAAATATATATAGGAAAAGAGATTATGACAAGGTCATTTAAAAACATGATCAAAACAAAAATGTAACTAACAGAAGAGAACGGTTTAACCACACCGAATACGTACGCATGACAGTTAAACATGGACATCTAAGAATTAGATTCAGTGCATTCATTTGTGTATCAGGCTCAGAAATCATCATCAAGACATAAAGAACATAAAGAAAAACATGTTTAACATTTGTGAGATCCTTGTATCCAACATGCAGAGAAGGCTCATCTGAGCACTTACATTTTCTTATATCTCAAATAGACCCAGTTATCGTCATCATTTACTGGGCCCCTCGAAATATCCTGTGGTATCTCTATTTGCCCTCACCATGCCGCCTCCAAGCCTGATTTCTGCCATCCCAGCCTTGGCATTATCAGCATGTGCTACTTTGTGTAAAGTGTCACTGGGCACATACAATGTGCCCACTTGTCCACAGAGTCGCCATCACCTGTTATTTTCATAGGAACAAAGAGTTCCACTTCAGAGTGAGAATCAGCAACTATCTTACAAAGTATTGAACAAAGCCTCTTTGTATTTTTGGTGTTTTTACTGCAGATCGCTTCCTTTTTCTACCTTTTTATTCCACTTACTCTACTGTCTCTGTCTTCTCTTTCAAAATGCATAAAATGCAAAGGAAACTAAATAAGACGGGAAAGTGTATTTGCACCTCTGCGGAATTGGGCAAGCTTAGGCCATAACTAGTTTCACCAACTTTTTCAAATAATTTCAACACCACAGCCAATTTTTTAATCAGTCTGTGGCTTTTCTGTGGGTTTTTTTTTTATGTTGATTGAAAAAGAACCTTGAAAACAAAAGTTCAGCTGAAAAAGGCAGATATAGATACTTAAAAACTTTCATCTGCCCTCAGGTAGTCTGTTCAAACAGCTCAAAGCATCAAAACGAAAAGAGCCGCACCAGTGATTCAGTGTCCAACTCTTTCAAAAAGAAATCCCCACAGTACCTGATGTGCAAGAATACCTGGGAGACTGGCCTAGTTCATGGAGTGGCAGCATGTCAGACAAGTGTGTTTGTCCAATGAAGCTGTTTGAGGGCATGTAAAATGGCAAAACCAATACAGAACCTGACAGGCAACCGAGGGCAGGACTTAAAATGAGATTAATGGATTTTCTTCTACTCCTGGTCCTGAGCAGCTCTCAGACAGCCCAGTTTGGAATCAATTGTAACTGATTTATAACTTTTTTGTGGGGTTTGATCAAATAGGAGAATGTTACAGTAGTGTCTGCAGATAAAATAGCAGGATTTAGTCTCGAGGCTGCTCAGACAGAGAAATGACTGCTATTTAACTATATTTTTTTGAAGTGATAAAAAGTAGATTCGGTGCCACAGACAATGTGAGCCCAAGAGTTTAATACAGTCAAAACTCACACCTAAAAGGTTTCTTGCCTGCTGGCCTGGTTCAAGTCATGGGTAATTTAATTTTGTGACCAATTTCTCTCTTTGAGTCTTGGAGCCTGTGACTGAAATTTCTATTTCATCCTGGTTGAGCCATATTAAGTTTTGTGATCGAGGCACTGATATCTAAATTGCATCTAAAAAGGGAATGAGTAGTCCCAAGGCTTTTTTTTTTTTTTTTCCCAGTGATCTAGAATAGTTCAGTTTCTCCTGCAGGTTGGAAGATGTCATGTGATTCTTTCACACTGCCTGAGCATTGTCTTTCCGAATGTTAGACTTTGCAATTGCTGAGGCACACGTAGGCTCCGGGGTTGGTGTTTCTTTAATCAAGATAATTTTGTCTGGGTCTTCACTCCAGACCCATCTGCCTTGGGAAACATTAACAGGCCCATATTGTTCCTGACCGCCACCAGACCATGCAAGAACCTTCTGCCATGGCAAGACAACACAGTGGCATGGAGACAGCAAAGTGAGAATCTTTTTAAAATTCAGTTTTTTTTTTTATCGACAACAACCTTAAGTGCCCAAAGCAACTATGAGCTGTCTTTGTCAGGAGCAAAGGCAGAGGTAGGGTAACTTTGTTATACATGAATAATGTCTGGAAAAGGACAACGATGGAGAGAACAGATGAGTCAGCAAACAGTTCGGCTCTGACATGTGTTGCTGCTGTCACTTCTGGTTAACTAAAATTGCTGCGCTGCATGCTCCATTTTTGATGAAGCAACTTCTTTAAGCGTCTGTGCCGCATTCAATGTGCCGGTTTTTGTTTGAAACTTGCTGAACATGTTTGCACAGAAACCACAAAGAACACAGCAGTTCTTCAAAAGAGAAGGCGGAATAAGAATAAAAAACCCAGTCAGTGTATAGAAAGATACTATGCCTATGCCCAGTTTAGTTATATGTAAACACTTGAGTAAATTGGTTTAGAGAAAAGCTGGCTCTGAAGATCAACAAGTTACTATATTACCAAAGTCAGATGAATGTGAGCTGTATTCCAAATTACCACCATTGTATTTAGAAGAGATTAGACTGAGGATTCAATGTGCCATCCTTGACTGTATTAAAATCCAACATTAATGAAAGAAAATAATGTTTATCTTTAATTCAAAAGACCCTCTTTTCCCAGACGACCATTGATAAAGATGAAACCGATTACTATGTCTCTGTACTTTGCCTTAGTGTTTAAACAATTCTTGTCTGTGTCATCATGTAATTGAAATTTACGATGTTGAAACTGTTAAGAGTATCTTACCTGTATGTGAGGTATTACCTGGATTTGAAGGTGTTTCATGTCCTCTGGCCATGTTTCTTTTTTTCATCAAAGCCAGATAAAAATCTTGCCAATTAGACATTTTTTGTGACAGACCAAAAAGTCTAATCCTGTGCCCTTGCACTGGTACTTATGTTCAGGCGAGGCAGGTTTAAAAGGGAGCAAATATCCCGAGTGTAAAGACTTTCATTTGAATAGATTTCAGAGATACGATCAAGGAAGGATTGAAAGGATTATACATTGTTATCCAACCCTATTTTTATTGATAGAAAGAGAATAAAGTGGCTAAAAGTGGAGCCCATTACATGTCAGGGGAGGAGACGGATGAGTGACAGAATGTTGCCGCAGGTCTTTGGGGGGAAAAAAAGTGAAATAATGTGATTGTCTCATTGGCAAGGAGTTAAAGGACTTGCTCTGAATAGGGAATTCTGTTGTTGGGCCAAGTGAGAAGGAAAGCTTTTAAGAGCATATTATCCCTAACAATGGATTCACCCAGGGCAATGTGTGATACACGACGAGGATTGCACAGGCTCGAAAGATATCACAGTCTTTTCTCAATGCGGGTGAAATGTAAAGGAACCACACTGCAATTCTCTCCTCCCATTCCTCTCATATTCAATAAGCCCCACTTCTGGCGAATGAGATGTGAAATTGCCTGCTATCAATATAAGGCCCCTTGGTAAAAGGAATTTTCAGATCTCTCAGAATTGGATTATTCTACCATTCATTTTTTGAGGCTGAGTTAATGACCATTATGAATGCAGAGCGAGCTGGGCAGCAACCATGACTCCAAAGGTGCTTAATAGGCCTGCAGGGAGAGCCAGGTAAGTAATCCAGAACTAGCCATGTGAAAGAAAAGGACATCATTTGATAATTTAAAAGAGAGTTTTACAGAGTGGGAGGAGAAGAATGTGTTGG
Source organism: Parablennius parvicornis (assembly GCA_900302745.1). NCBI lineage: Eukaryota > Metazoa > Chordata > Actinopteri > Blenniiformes > Blenniidae > Parablennius > Parablennius parvicornis. The sequence goes on along the minus strand of OMNM01035098.1, from coordinate 7,228 downwards.
GGAGGAGTACGGGGAAAGACAGCGTGAGGAACTTGAGAGGTATTCCAACTTTTCCAAGTGTGGGTTGTTGTTATAAAAGGAACCTGTCCTGTGTTGGGATATAACAATTGGTCTGGTGTGTTTTAAGACAACATCCATTCATCCATCTGGGTGAGTAATGCAGGGTAACGAGCCGGTCTCTTCAATGTGGGAAGAAGCTTGAGTTTCTGAAAAAAGCTATGTAAAGCCAACGAGAACTTGTAGAAACACATTCTAGAATAGAAATTACATACTGGAAATGTGCTTGACGTGACCATCAATGTAAAAACCATTAACAACTTTACCTCAACCCCATTTGAGGATTACTTCCCTGAAATTCAACATGAGAATTGGAATTGAAACAATTGTCGTCCATTCTTCTTTCAGCTCGGCGGACCGGGGGGAACTGTCACTTCCAACTCCAGATGTAAAAGACTTGCTGTATCTACTAATACTGTCAATTTGTTAGTTTTTCATGACTCTGAAGTGTCACCATTTCCCATCTACTTTGGGACAGCTATTTGCAGCGATAAAACATTAATGATGTACATATTTGGTGAAGTCACAAGTTCAGCCTCATTTTGTCCTGCTTGCTTTCTCCTTTGTATTTCTCACATCAATCTGCTGCTTTTGGAGTTTGAAAATCATCTATGTACAAAGAGATGTGGGGCAATGTTGACATGATTAGCTGGGTAAATAAACAAAAGGTATGAATAAAATTGATTCCAGTTAGAGGGATGCTGTTAGTCAATAAGATAAATATACTTATACCTACATCTAATAAATCCTGCATCCCTTTCAACCTCATTATATTAGGTGTACAATAATAGTGAAAATATTGGTAAATACAAGTATGCAACGATTTCAGCATTTCAGATATAGAAATTCGGTCTTTAACTTCCCTTGCTCATATTCTGTATTCACAGCAAAATAAAAAAAAAAAACAATCCACCCTCAAGTTATCTCTGAATCTTCTTCCATGATATAATACAAATGAATTACTTTATGCCTACATAAGTGTCTTTCTGGTAGCGACTCTGCTCTGCTCATGAGCCACATAATGTATATTCTAACAGCAGTTTGCATGTAAGTCAAAGAAAAAAGTGTGTTGGTCATTGTCTGTTGATCATTCTTGCATGAAAGATGATCCTCTGCTGCCTGCAGAAAAACTGCACCCTATGAGAGAATTTTATTATCTTATCACTTTTATGCATTTAATCAAACTATTGTCCAACAGGATAATATGCACTCGATTGTAAATATATATATATATATATAATCTGCAACCTCCAAGTGATATGGATAGAGCAAAAACAGATAATGAATAAATTAAACTCGGGTAGCTGACAAATGAACAACTACAGTATGTGGGGGGAAAAAAAAGAAAAACATCAGAGACTTAGATAAGAAAGAGTGAATTTATAAGACCAAATTAATGAAATGCGTG
>OMNM01035096.1:9580-31827 GCA_900302745.1 Parablennius parvicornis | reverse complement strand
TTAATAGGAAGAGGATTAAAACCAAAACATATGTTCCTGAAGAGTGAATCTACTGCCCCACTGCCACGATTATGTCATTTATAGGTCAGCCTGTTGTGAAGTCTCTGTGCATTTGTGTGTGTGTGTTTGTGTGTGTAAATGTGTGTGTGTGTGTGAGAGAGAGAGAGAGAGCTCTGAAAACAGCAGTAGTTCATTGTAACAGCAGCAGAAGAAGCAGTGGAGGGAGGATGATCCGACATATGTTCTCTAATCTCCTCCTGTTCTGGTCACTCAGTTATGACCTTTGTAAAATTGGATGTACAGATGCTTCAGGGGTAAGTTCCGTGAAACAATTATTTCACTCAAACGGGTTGATTTTTTCCCACGATTCACAAAGTTTGTGGTTTTGGGATTCTTTTGAGAGATTGTTAAATTCATGTTACATGTCTTCATATTTCAATTTTTGGATTATGATTAATGTTCCTTTCATTTCAAGGAGCAGTCCTGGAACAACCAGAACCTTTCTACCGTCCCGCTGGATTTGGAAACGAGACTTCAGAGTCTAGACCTGTCCAATAACTTCATCAGACAGTTGCACACACTTGCTTTGCCATACTTGGAGCAGCTGGACATGAGCAACAACCAGCTGGATCTCATCTCAGAGGGGGCCTTTGAAAACCTGGCTCAACTTGAACAGTTAAATTTGTCCAGAAATGAACTGAACAACAACCTTGGCAGCAACAGCAAAGCCCTCCAGAGTCTCAGTGGGCTGAAGAATTTGGATCTATCGATGAACGGTTTGAGCAATGACGCAGTGGAGCTGTACCTTAGAAACAAGCCCTCCCTTGATCATCTCAGGATCACTGGTAATGTTCTAACAAGCCTTTCTCACAACTTGTTCAGGGGGAGTAAAGGCTTGAGGACCATTGCTATCGACGAGAACCTGATATCAGAGATAAACCAGGGGACATTCGAGCCTTTGAGTCAATTAGAGACTCTAACTCTGGCAAAGAATAACCTTGCATGCATCTGTGATTTCAGATTACACCAGGTTAAATATCTAAATCTCAGCAGGAATTCAGTCGAGTTCTTCGTGACGCATGAAAACGATGAGTTGTACAAGCTTGAAATTCTTGATCTGAGTTACAACAAACTGCTTTACTTCCCTGTGGTTCCTAAATTCAGCCATTTGCAGTATCTTCATTTACAGAATAACATGGTGGGCAGCTTGACTTCAGAAGCTACAATGGTGTCGGAGGCCAATTCTCTTTATCGTGAGATTGTACGTGAGAAAACTGTCACAAAAAATAACTTGCACTCAAACTGGAGGCTCATGCCGCTGATTTATATCGACCTGAGTTATAACCACTTCACGTCATTCCCGCTTGAGACTTTAAGCCTCCTCTTATCCTTGGAAACACTGAATTTTAGCTATAATTGTCTACAAAACATCAACTGGGATATTAGAAATTATAGTGATTCAGGATCTATTCGCCAGCTTTTCTTTCATTCCCTGAAGCACCTTGAAATGAAAAGCAACGGAGTTGAATCCATCTCTCCCTTCTTTCTGAGCGCACTTCCACAGATAGAGACGTTGAATCTACAAGACAATTCAGTGCAGCCTTGTGCCTCCACACAGCAGGGAGATCTGAACACATCCTGTGTGCAGTTTGAGCAATTACAAACACTGAAGCACCTCGACCTGCAGGAGAACAACATAGAAATACTCCAAGAAAACACGTTTCACAGAACTTCTTTGATTTCTCTCAACCTCGCAAAAAATTTGCATATGGTGATGCGTGAGGGGGCACTGGAGAGCGTGCGATCGTCGCTTCAGTCCCTGATTATCAGCGAGATAAACATGAGCAGCTCTCATCTCTCTCTGCCCTGCATGCCGGCCTTAACCCAGCTCAACATATCAAACAACCGCCTGGACGTGTTGCCCGGCCATTTAAGCTGCTCCCCCCTGAGAGGCATCGACATAAAGAATAATGATTTCAAAACTTTAAACCAGTTGCTGATGCAAAATTTATCTGCGCACCTCGTGAACATGTACGTCAGTGGAAATCTTTTCAACTGTTGTGACAGCGGCTGGCTGACGGTCTTTAACCAGACGGAGGCCAAACTGCCCGACATCGGTCAGACTGAATGCTTCGCGGGCATTAAAAGCTTCGTCGTGACCGAATATCTGAACAACCCTCAAATCTATTGTTTGGCACGTATAAACGCACAGGAAGTTCACTTTGGGCAGATCATCATCATCATCTTGTTTGGGACTGTACTCTTACTCGTGCTCATTGTATCCACCAAAAAATTATGTTGTACGCAAAAGTCCTTCATCGTGTGACTTCAACAAACTGTCTTATCATGTTTATTTAGCACAAATGAGTCAAACTCATTTCGGTTCAGGAGCCACATGCAGACGCGTTTAATCTCAAATGGCTCGGAGAAGAAAAGCAAGAACATCTTAACCAAAACATAAGGACAAGTCCAAAAATTTTCAGTTTGATTTAGCACAAGGAAGTATGAGTACATGTTCGGTTTTAATAATTCTTATATCATCCACCTGAAATCTGTTTTTTTTTTTTTTTTTTAAAGTCTGATATGAAATTCTTCTGGCCACAGTAATTCTCTTTAGACTTATATTTACATATAATAGCACAGTTTCTCCAGCCTTCGGTGTTCTGCTTTTAAATGAATGTATGTTGTTTTTGTGTCAATTTTACACTTTGCAACATTGGTTTTAGCCCACAGGCCATTTGTTTGACACCCCTTGTATAAGTACATTCTTTAGTATATGCATAGAAGTCCTATAATTCAAACAAGCCTTGTGCACTCAGTGGGAAAGTGCAGAACAAACTGCAATTACTGGAGCATAACTCTGAGGGGTTTCACTTTGTATGACCCATTTTGTTAATAACAGAAATGTGGCTAAATGGCTGTTCTGGCTGCAAAATAAGATTTTTAGCAGATAAAATGCAGTAAAGATTTCATAAATCATTCTGTGTCCCCACTCTGTTCTGCTTTTTTCTACTCCACTGAGTATAAAGGGCGTGTATGACTTTGGCCTGTGCTGCTACAATTTTGTGATTGAAATTATAAATATCAACAGCTTTTTGTTTTTTGTTTTTTTTTGGGTGGGGGATGTCAGTACAATTTGATTATCAGGCAGAAGGGTTTCACTTCCACGTGTTATGGAACATTGGATTCAAATTGTTTTAATGTTTTATGATTTGCTTAAGATTCTCAGAATCAGAAGAAGAGATACAACACTGTATGATATTTATACTGTACTATAATAAGCTTATTGTTTGTTCACAGAATTTGTAAATAAGTATTATGAGATAATGTTTCAAATGTATGGATGAATACAATGTTGTGTCTGATAACTTGCTCCTGTTGATATCCCTCAAATGATGCCCACCTGTTCCTTTGAAATATATCACTGTGGCCTGGAAGGGAACAATATCAGTTTATCCAATTTCCTGGGTTTTTTGTTTTTGTAATTGAGCAATTTGTTCCACCAGCATCATAAAATACTTCCTATCAGTTAGTCAGGGCTCAGTCTCAATCAATAAATCTGAATGAATTTGAACTTACTGTTAAAATAACATCCTCAATGAAGCAAATGTGTATCACAATTAAGTAATGTCAACAACATAAAAATAAATGGTGCATTTTAATGCAGAAAGCAATGATTCAGAAATGTACTAAGAAAAAGTCAAAGGGAGTAAAAGCTCAGAGAAACTCATGAGTCTTGTTGGAAGTTGTGCTGTTAAACTGTCCCGTTGCCGTCTTTCTGTTGACAAATCCTTTCAGCATTTTTCAATTCTTTCCATTACCACTTCACTGAGCCAGCCCCGAGATGCCAGCATCAGAACAGCCCAAACAGCACACACTGATCTGGCTCTTGAGCAACAGGAAGAAGCGTGTTGTTGCCCCACCCACAAGTTCTGGGTACTAGATCAAGTAGCAGCTTGACAAGTTCAAGCAAGGAGCAGTGGAAGAATAGGACGCTGTGTAGGTAGCATTAGGTGTGAAGCCAAAGGAATGCCAGTAACAAATTGTATTCATTCTTCTACTCGGTGGGTAATAGTTGGCACTTAGCATTAGCGGCACCCAGTTTGTTGGCACATTACAGCTAGTAGGAAAAAAAACAAGAAAAAAAACCTCACTGTCAGTTACTGTCTGGGAGCCAACGTTGTGACTGAAGGTACCTGGTAGCCCAGAAGGACCTTGTGAGAAGCCCCAAGGGCTTTTTTTATAAATTATTTTATATAGCAGTATGCATAAACAACATGATTTGAAACTCCCAATTACTCGAGATGTTTTTAGCAAGTGGAATTCTCTGTGTATTTTCATCTACAAGTTCTTCTATTGGCACTGGTTTTGTTATATTAAGAATATCATCCAATCTTCTCTTTGCTCTGCTGTCCTTTCTTTCTTTGTTTAATGTTCCAAAATATGCTAAACTGCAGTCAGAGTTGTCCTAACAAACACATCATGCTACTCCCCCCTAACATATTATTGGTATCAGAACACTCGAGAAAAATGTATGGCAATAGTCCACGATTCACAAAGTCTTCAATTCACAATAATTGCCTCTCAAAATTGCCAATATTCATCGTTTCTTATCTTTGACAGAAAATAATATTTTGGTTGTGTTTTGGGAACATAATGTCAGGAATGTATCAAAAGTTGTGCGTCATAATTACTTGTAAAGTCAGGCAGTAAATCGATCTGAACCGCAGATGTGGTGAGGAGTCCATTTTCTGGGTCCCCAAGCAGTATTAACTTTGACATCGTGTCTATCAAATAGTTCACAGATTATAAATGATTTCCTCGCTGTTTTGACGAGTCATAAAGGCTCTTCAATTGATATCTGCATCGCACGATTGAGTGACATATCCGACAGTCTGGCAGCAGCCCAGGGAAACTTATCCTACTCAAAAAAAAAAAATGCTGTATAACAACTGTTTAGTGGAGGGGATACGTCTATATTGTCTCCAAAAACCCATGCTGAAATGCGAGTGCATTTACTAAAGTGTTGCTTAACTCAGTGGGAAAGCTTGTGTCGTTTTTACTCAACCACAATCATCTAACTTCTTTAAGAACAATTTTTCATCGCAATGCAATTCAGTAGAAAACAAAGTAACTGAAGTATGAGCTGTGAAAGATTTCTCCAACTGCTTGACCAAAATAAAAATATTTAAATACTCAGTGGAACTACGAGGGAAAATGCATTGTTGCGAAGCTGACAATGTGTCTGTATTTCTGACCTCATGGAAAGCTGACTTTATAAACATACACAGAATATGATGCAAGAATACGCAAGCGAGCGGGGCAGATTAAAAGTGTTTTTGCAAGTTTACAAAGGCTTTGTGGGAGGCTGGGGTGATCTCACTCTGAGTGCTCCACTCCTTTTATATCCATCCATCTCACCACTCATCAGTCCATCACAAGGCCAACCGAGACAGATTCACACCTACACGCAATGATTCATTAATCTCACTCAAATGGGAAATATTCTTACTCTCCTTTTAAATATGTATGCAAATATATGTTCAGATGTTTATGTATTACTTACACATGCAGGCATTAAAAAAAAGAATTCACTGTGTGCTGTTACAAGTATAACTGTGTATACGACCAATAAAGAATGTTGAAAGTGATGTTTTTGGGTCGATGGGAGTAAACCAGGGGACCCGATAGAGTAGTGGTTAACATTCTTACCTCTTAGTCATAAGCTTGTGGATTCAAGGTCATGTTTTCAGCAAATACTCTGCGGTATCCTGTGAAGAATCCAACATTTAGAAAGCATTTTGGCTTATAAATTGATTTATCTCAAATTGTTTTTTCTTGTATTATTTCATTTCAGAGTGCAATGACACACTAAACTGAATAATTGTCAATTAAAACTGGACACATTGGGGCATTCTAATGACCAGTAGTTTATTTGACCAGCCAAGCAATTGGATCAGACCAACAATGAAATTATGCCAATTCACTGTTAATTTGTTGCTGCTGCATGTGGACAATTGACAGTGATGAATGACAAGACCTTTAGACAAATCATCATTCCTATCATAACTTTTAACTATGACAATTGTATTTTTCCAATGTGAAGAGTGTAGAGCAGGGATGTCAAATACATTTTAATTCAGGAGTAAAAATAGTAAAATCAAATTTAAGTTGAGTGCGCCGGACTGGTAAAATACTGCCATAATAGCATCTAAATATAAACTTTAGTAGCTAGCCTTCATGGCACCATCACCATTATATTAGCTTAGGTCTCACTGTCGCATTATATCTACCACATATTACAAATGTCTTAAAAAGTGAATGTTTTCTTTGAATTCAGATTTTTTTTTTTTAATTATTATTTGTTTGGTTGCTTGTTGGGCCATATTGGAGATTCTTGCAGCAGGTTTTATGCTACAAGTCTTATGTCTGGCACCCCTGGTGTAGAGACAGGATTTGATGTTGTGTAGGTGTCTTTTATATGCTTATACAATCAGAATCACAAACGATTTTATTGTCTGGTATAATTTGCACAATAGAGGATTTTGTTCTGGTGGGATTGGTGCAAAACAGTAAACATAGTAAAATAGTAAACACAGTTTTTAAAAATATAACTAAGACACCTGACTAACAGTGACCTTCAATCACTTAATTCCTTGAAATGCCAATACAAATAACAAGGAAGAAAAAGAAAATAGAAAATCTGAGATGACATTTTGGCAGATTTTTCATATTTTGTGCGATTTTTACAGAAACACATTGCTAAATCGTTTACAAAAGTCATAGCTCACCTTTCCCGGATTTTCACTACGTTATAATTTGCTGTTTTGATGTGAAATTCGTCCACCATGCTGGGAAATTCCGGCGGAAGTAAAATTATGCTGGGTGGGGGAATAAAAATAAAAATGGGCTGGTAGGAGTTGGGCCCTGACTTTTGAACAGACAGACACAAGGTGGTAGGGAAACAGACAAAATGAGCAGCATATATTGTCCTGGTCCTGAAAAAACATAATTCAAAAACTAGCCAGAAGACAAACTACAACAACGTTAAAGCACCAGGCGACATTTTGCTTGACTGCTAAGCTAGTTGTAGTTAGCCATTAGCTTTGAGGAACACAGGGAGAAGAGGAAGAGGAGAAGACGAAGGAGAAAGAAGAAGAAGAGGCCAACCTTCAGCCGAGGCTCCCCGGGACGGACACACCATGGCAGGACAAGCGATGCTCGGCCGCCAGCTGAAGCAGCCTTCCATTATTTCACAGAAAGTGCACTTGATCCAAAAGCTGCTGTTGTTGGAAAATGCTCGAAATGCAGTGGATCAAGAACTCCGCAACTTCACGAGCAAGGTAATGTTGAATTCAAGTATATACCCAGCAGACGCACCTGCAACATGGTTAAATCACTCGTGGATAAAGTATATCACGTGTCCTGGTAAGATATACTGTGATATTTGTAAAGTAAGTACAGACGGGTTTTAAAAAGTTTTACTTAAAAAAAAAAAAAAAAAAAGCTAGTGATTGAAGTTACACCAAAATATTTTATCTGTCAATAGAAAGCATTTTTGTCCATATATATAATAAAAGCTTAAACTATCCACCAGCAGTATTATCTTTCTTTTCTTTTTTTGACTGTCTTTGCTTCAAGCATATGTGGTTTGTTTGTTTATTAAACGTTTGATTAATGAGCAAGTATGCAACCTTTTGTGAACATAATAATAAAAACAGAGTTTTAATGTTGATCATCTTTGCTGTTCCTCTAGGCCTATGAAGAAGTTAAGGGTTTCTTGGACTCATCTTGCCCTGCCACAGACTTAATTGATCTTTCCAAAGGTTTGGATTTGAAATGTCAAGTAATGCAGTATCTTTCAGCTTTGTTAAAAGACTTTACACTTGGTGAGTTGACATTTGATCACACATTGTTTTGCTGCTCGTGTGGCATAGCAAATAAATATTCACAGAGAAATAACCTTGAACTACGAGATGAGGATTGCGGTCAAAGCTGTTGGATTTTAACAACTAATGTCCTGCTGTTTAAGTTAATCTGACTTTGTTTTTCTCATCTCCATAGAGCCAAATGTTGATTTCATGCCTGCTGTCAAAAATGAAGTGAGAAAAAATACGTTTCAGTCATTTACACTTAAAGAGATCCTGATGACAAATGTCGTCAAGTCCGAGCCCAAGATGAAGAGCCCATTCAAGGCCGGCTCCATAGCTAAAGCGGTTCAAGAGCTTGGAGACACATTGTCCCTTCAGCGGCCGAAACCTCTCTTCACCTTGCTGCCTGCTGCAGTCCAGCAACATGACATGACGATCACTATCTCATCCAACTCAGAAAGTAATGTTTTGACTACAGTCTCTCTCTGTTCTTCAAAGACAGAAAAACAACAAGTGTGTGACGAGAGCAGCCAACCTGATTCGGGGCCCGCTGCTCCACCTGTTATTACTCAGAGGCAAGAGATTAGATCCAAGAGGCCACAGCTACTACCTCCTACACAAGTTATACTCCCGGAGATCAGTAACCCTAAACCCATGACCATACCTCCACTGATAAGCTCGGGATGGGAGGGTGATGTGCAGGTGCAACACCAAAAACAAACGTCCACTCAGCTGCTGCTCTACCTCAAAGAAAAGCCTAAAAACGTGGATGCACCGGAGGCATTTGTCATGGAGTGGACCAAGAGGCCAAACGGTTCACATTATCCACAGTCCATTTCACCCGTCATCAAAACGCAGAGCAACCAAATCAGACCTGTCGTAGATGATGACCTGATAGATTCTCTCAGTCCAAAGAAGTTGCAAATGAACATTGAAAACCAAGCCCCAGTTTTCAGAGTAAAGCAAGTTGAGTCCAGCCCTTCCCGGAGTTACCAGTGTGTGGTTACTTCAGAAACTGAAGTGTGGGATCTGGGAGACGTCCTCTTTGAGGAGGGACGTTGGGGATCAAAACCTAGCACACCTGTAGACAATGACTACCATAATGTAACTGCGCAGATGGAGACTTCCCGTGAGAAGAATGACGAGAAAAGTCAAACTACTGAGTGCACGGAAGCTAAACACAGGGAGATTTTAGCTGAAGCCAAAATGCAGACGTTCAACAAAGTAAACATTCCCCAGTTCCCGATCCGGAGATTTGCAGAGACTGAAATTGTGGTGTCCCATATTGTGGATCCCGGGGACTTCTACGTCCAGCACGCAGACTCCCCTGAGAAGCTGCAGTCCCTCATCATAGAGTAAGTCATTCAACATGTAGCCCTAATCTCCCGTCTGCTTTTTCTCAGGTTTTCTAAAACCCTCACTGATTCCGCGATCGCATTTGCAGGGCTTAAAGAGCCATTTATCCGTTTTGTTCATTACTGCTTTCTTTGTAGATTTTTTTTGTTCTCTTTTTAATAATCCACATGTTCTGGTTGTCATTATATTTTTTTTCCTTTTTGTGGCAGCTGGAAAGCCAGTAGTTCATATGCTGAGCAGAACTGCATTCCAGACTTAGGAACCCTGGTAATGGGCTGGTTCCCCAAGCAGAAACAATGGTGCCGGGCTCAGGTGATGAAAATATGTGGTGTAAGCAGAGGTGGGTTTATTTTTTTCTCTCATAATAGTTTTGCCACTATGTGCCTCTAGGTGGTAGCAGTGTCACTTTACCTGACTGTAGCCACTCTCAGACTGTATATTTTAGCCTCACTTGTTTGTTTTTTTTTTTTGTTTGTTTGTTTTAATATAAGACCAAATTACCAAAGATGGCACCAGCAGTGAGACGTCGATCCAGGTGGAGGTGAAAAGACTCGACTTTGGGGACGCTACGTGTCTGTCACTGAGGAATCTTAAGGAGCTCACCCCTGAATTGGCTTCTTTGCCACTTCAGGCTCTACAGGTTTCTCTGATGAATGCAAGTGCCCCACATTATCCACATCTTTGACTCCACCATTTTCCTCAAACACTAAAAAAAAGAATACAAATCTCCCAACAAGTCCTAACGTCGACATGTTCAGAAACTTGTGATGCTTCTCGGAATTTCTATACGTGGAAGTGGTTAATGAGCTACGCTGTGATAGTACGGACTTAATTACTTGCACTTGTACACATGATTAGTCACAGCTTATCTATTTGCCAGTGATAAAGGAAATGAATTGTCTCAGTTCATGCTATTTTGTGTTTGTTTCCTTTCCCCCAGGTGAGGCCTGTGAATGGGAGCCACTGGTCTGAAGAGTCCCTGGCTTGGTTCAAAGCCATCGTGCACAACAGGACGCTCTATGCCCGATTTTACACACAGGAGCCCAAAGTTTCAGTCGAACTCTTCTTGGAAAAGGGAAGCCTCAGAGTTATGAGGTAGTGAACTGTGAACTACAACCAGTTGTGTTTTTCTCTTTAATTTTAGCAGAACTTTAAATGACTACAAAGCCTTTTATCTTTTCAGATAATGTTACACATCTCATTTCTTGATTCAAATTTGCCCTTTTTTACCGGTCAGGGTAGGGAGGAGGAGAGTCACACAAATATGTTCAGAAGTTTACTTTCCTTAATAGATTGATTTTATAAAGTTACGACAAAAAAAACGGTATACTATGCATGTTAAATTTCAAACTGTTCATCCCCAACTTTGAAGTCAGTCTTTACATTTATTTAGATTCTAGAACAGCCATCTTCAAACAGTTTTCACTCAAAAAATCTGAACCAAAAAGAATACAAAGATCATGATAAACGACAAGCATGTTACAGGTGAAGGCTTGAACTTTTCCAGAAAGTTGCTGCATCCTAAAGGGATTTACAGTCTGGGTAATCTACATGGTGAAGTCTTTGTTTGTGTCTTTAGGGCTGATTTGCTTCACCGAGCATGCGATGCTTTAAATCTCTGCAGGGCCCAATGCAGTCCCCAGACTATAGTGTGCTATTGGCTCTCAGCAAGCACAAATTAATGAATAAAAGTTTGAGTAGTTCGAAAGAAAACACAGCTCTGTTTTAAAGTGGCCTCCTGTGAACCCTGCGATGTGTCTTATCAAACCTCTCATGAAAGCTGAAACATGAAATCTGTAGAAGACACCATTTAAACCTGCGTTGTTTGTCAAGCCTTGTCGAGAGCTACAGGGATAAGATTGCCTTTGAAGAATGAGTCGTAAATTATTAGGTTAGGCATATCCTTTTATTTCCCTGCACTGTTTTCATTTCTGCCATCTCTTTAAATATTCGCTTGAGCCCATAAGTATCTGTTAAAGAGTCTGACTGTACAATGATACGGTTTGTAATCCATATTTTAGGAGAGGTGCGTCACTTTCTCTGAGACTGGCTCAAAACGGGCATGCGCGCCACAACAAACTGAAGAATGCTGCGGCCGTGACAAAAAGTAGGTACAATCTGACAGTCTGACTTCTACAGCGGGTGGCAGTAGAGATCCTGTAGAACAAGCCACACTATTTATTTTTTTCCTCATTGCCATCACTTGTCACTGTAACTGAACGTCCTGAATTTTGTCTTGCAGGAACTGTTCAGCATCATTCTCGTAAACAAGACTCTGACTGGGAGAAATACCTCATCCAGTGCTACGCTCACAATAAGAAGTAATTCCAAAATCAAGATATGTGCAGTGTTGTCAGCTGCTGTTTTTGTCTATTGTATGATAGACAGCCTTGTCAAATTTGAAGATGCACCGCACGCACACATCTAAAATGAGTGGAAGAATCACACTTTGACTATTTAAATTTGGAAATAAAGCTCAACAAAGTGCTGTGTTAGATTAGATGAAGACTAGTAAATGCAAAGGTTCACTGAAGACGCAGTGTTGTCCTTTTGGAGCTGGTGAGAGAATTAATCAAAGTTGACTAAATAAATCACAATTGACTGAAATGTTATGTCCATCTATGTAAAGGAAAAAGCACTCGGATATCATATCTTACTGGGTTGAATTGCCTGTTCTATTGTACCTTTTCTATGTTTCACATTGCTGCTTATTTGGTAACGACTACAAAAACCATGCTTAATGATTTGTAACTTCTCCCTGTAAGATGGCTAGAACTTGAGATTTCATTATAGAACACACTACTTTAATCTGACTTCTCCACAGGTTTGTCCACCTCTGGGTGTTGGGATTCCATCTGACTTGTACAAAATATGTACAAAAGTGTTCATGTTGGTAAAAAAGCTCTTTTGCTTGTTTTATTTTGAATTTCTTTTAAATGCTGTTAGACAGGACTTCATTTAACTCTTATCTTCTGGGATTTAAAAAAAAAAAAAAAACTTTAACTATTTCTGATTTGAGGTTACATTCTTTTTCAGTAGGGGTCATGCAGCCTTGGTTGATATTTTGTTCTTGAAGAGTGGCTGATTTATTGTTTGCTCTGCATCTGCTTCTCCGCTGTTGAAATAAAAGACTTGGTCCCTGCAATTGCCCCGTGTGTCCCTCGTCGGTCAGGAAAATGAACTAAAACTCATGTAAATGAGTTTTAGTTCATTCAAAGAATTGCCAAGCCACCCAAACCCTCCCACCACCCTTGTCATAAGTGACGCAGACGTGCTCACGGTACAGTGGACTGCTGTAGATCATTTGATAGTGCCTAACAAAACAATCACATTGTGCTTTCAGCTGTGCAAAGTTTACTGTTACTGTAAATTATGTTTTATAGCTTTTATAGAGGATCACAGCTGTTAAACCTAAGTTTTGATTAGATTTAGCAATGGGAATGATGACAGCACAAATTAACGAACATGGCTGTTTTAAGTGATTTAAGATTTCAATTGTTCAGTAACTTGTGCCTAAGATCCTTGTTACAAATTAATACAAGACACGAAGGCTTACATCAGAGTACAAACAGTTTGAAAATGGTTCGTGCGGGATGAACGGATCAAAACTATTCATGTCATTCAAAATAAATCTACTTTAAGACCCATTATAGGACACAGAGTGTGTTCTTGGTTCAAGAAATCATCTATTTGGATGAATTTGCAAACCTGTTACTGGCTGCCAGTGCCTGTGGCTTAGGTCAAAAGCTTCCTTCACTTCCCGGCTCTGCCAAGGACAATAAATAATGTGGCAGGCTGAGGTCTTTTGTGTCCACACAGATTCCTTCGTTTGCCCCGGGGTAGGCGGAAATCGAGGCGTTTGATCTGAATTCTAAAGAGGCTTGTTGCAGCACAATAAAGGCTGCCATTGTATGTAAATAGTTTATATAAGAGCATATGACTGCTACGGTGCAGGGCAGTGGCTAGTGGCGGAGGAATGATTAGCATTTTCCGAACGCATGGTGTTCTCTATCCAGCCTTCTGGCTCGCTAAAAAACACAATATTTTCATTCATTTCTTCCCATTTTGTACACATTTTTGTGTACCACCACAGCAGAAGGTAAAATACATGTTCTGTCCTTTTTGAGCCTTTGCTACTAACATTCAGAGTGTGGAGGGGTCGGGTTTGATGTGGGTGATGGCTGACGTACCCTTGTGCCTCGAAGAATACTTGGAATGCTTATGGTGACATTGCCATTTCCCTCGCCCTGTGTGGATTTGTACTACATATGCCTCTAAAGAGTATGACAAATTCAGAATTTTGGTAGGCACATCTGTTATATCAGACTTTCCCTTGTCTTCAAAAAACAAAGGAAAACCTCAAAGTAACAGGCACGCCTTGGAGGAATTCGTTGGCAGTCTGTCTGCAACTGGGCGGAAGGTCAGTCTTGGTGTTCAGTATTAATACAGGGTGAACGAACCACGTGGTTTACCAAATGTTTTGCAATTGGCCTCAACCTTTTGCGTCTTGTGACGGCGCACGGCAGCAGGCCATCGCCCCGGCTTTTTATATGGCCGGCGAGCTACTTGGCAATGTTTGTCTGTTGTTCCTCACTCTGCCAATATCCAGCTTGATGCTCAGATCACGCCTCAAGATGGTCATCTTTGGACCGGGTGCTGCTTACGCTGCTTGCACCACCGGCTGAGCCTGGTAAACTTAAAAAAAAAAAACTAATGTGCTTTTCGAGATGGTTAAATTTCCCATTAACAACAGTGATTTTAGGTGTTAGGTGGTGTACTTTGGTAAGTCATCCAAACAGTCTTTGTGTCAATGAGAAGCGTGAAAAGGTGCATGTTACGATAGAAATGTAAAATATTGTGTTTAAGAGGTATTTTGTTGGATTTTCATAAAATTCATTGACTCCTTTCTGTAATATTAATTTGATCAGAGATGTTGCTTGATGGAAATTTGTGAAATCTTATGCAATGTTGTATTTTTGTTTTTTTTTTTGTTCTTGTTTTGCAGACCTGGAGGCAAAAATGAACTGGGGCTCCTTTTATGCCGTGATCAGCGGCGTAAACAGGCACTCTACGGGCATTGGACGCATTTGGCTCTCCGTCATCTTCATCTTTCGTATCCTGGTGTTGGTCGTCGCGGCGGAGAGCGTCTGGGGAGATGAGAAGTCTGGCTTCACCTGCAACACCCAGCAGCCTGGCTGCAACAGCGTCTGCTATGACCAGTTCTTCCCCATCTCGCACATCCGTCTGTGGGCACTCCAACTCATCCTGGTCTCCACCCCCGCGCTGCTGGTGGCCATGCACGTCGCTCACCGACGACACATGGATAAGAAGATTCTGAAAAGGGCTGGCCGCAGTAGTCCCAAGGAGTTGGAGCGCATCAAAAACCAGAAGTTCCAGATCACAGGAGCTCTCTGGTGGACATACATGATCAGCATCATCTTCAGAATTGTCTTTGAGGTGGCCTTCCTCTACATCTTTTACTTGATCTATCCCGACTTCAAGATGGTGCGACTGGTGAAGTGTGACTCGTTCCCTTGCCCCAACACGGTGGACTGTTTCGTCTCCAGGCCGACGGAGAAGACCATCTTCACCGTGTTCATGCTGGCAGTGTCTGGAGTGTGTGTGCTGCTCAACCTGGCCGAGGTCATGTACCTCATCGGCAGGGCCTGCAAACGGTGCTGTCGCGGCTCGGACGACGAGTCCAAAGGAGCTTGGATAAGTCAAAAATTGTCTTCCTATAGACAGAACGAAATCAATCAGCTGATAGCGGATCATTCGCTCAAGTCGAAGTTCACTGTGACCAAGAAGAGCCCGACTGAGAAGGGTGAGAGGTGTTCTGCTTTCTGAGACTTCCTCGATACTGATCATCAGTCATCACATCTATTTATGGAGCGTGTTCGACATAAGTGGCACGTATACTGTATATTTGAGACATTATTTATGCGTTCTTCATTTCACTCTTACTGACAAAATTCATTTGCTGATTTTTGTCAAAACAATTTAAAGTCTGTAAAGAACCCCCATAAAGGATTTGTGTGTTTTAGCTCATTTACTACAAAGTGATTATATTGTATGATCTTTCGTTTTTTTTTTTTTTTTTATTTTCGTGCTTGAAGCAAGCTGTCAAGGTGGAATGATCGTTCAAGTTAAATTCTAACTGTGAGCATTGTGCTTTCCTTTGTTGTTGTCAAATATTGCATTTTGGTGCTTGGCAATGCTCTTCAAAGTGTGCTTTTGTTGTAATCCAGCCGGTGTGGCCAGTGTGCGTGCTTTTAAAAGACCCAAATCACTGCCAAAACAGTTGTTTTCCTAAGCTTTGATACAGGGAAAAATCTAATCCAGAACACAGATATCAAATGTAAAATAGATGTTAAGGGAATTTTGCATTGTAAAGGTTGATTTTGGCAACAAGCTCGGGGTTTGGATATCACTTTCCTATCATCATATGTATGCACACTACAGCAGATTTGTCATATTGGCCGATGTTTTTTTGGCTGCTGTTGCACGAAAGATGTGGCTTAGACAACAAAAAAGATGAACAGAATTATTTTGAGCATGTTTGTTAGGTTCTTATGGAAATACTTTCATATTATATTGAGATTAAATATGGTGTGCTGCCATCTGAAAGATACGAAAAGATCTGACATGGATAAAAACTTAACTTTTCAGAACGAATATAGCTGGAATGTTTTGTGTTTTTAATTCAACTTAAAAAAAAATGGGCAAAGTGTACAAAACCTACAGTTTCAATCCTTTAAATATAAGCAGATTACAGAGGGAATTAAACAGCTGAATGGTTGTTTGAATGAATGTTTAGGTTTAAAAACTAATACTTCTTTATACCACATTAATTCCAGTGGGAGTCAAAACTAGCACAACTGTGGGAGGGAAAGACATTTGTGAGGAATGACTTGTAGCTTTAAGATGGCAAGAGTGTGGTGGTTACATTTTACAGCACTGTCATTAAGATGATGTTTGTGCAGATGGTTATAATAATAATAATCATGATATAACTTAGCATATTGCAGTGAATCTATAATAACGAATGGTGTGGGTAAACCAAACACTGTTTTAGGATGCTGTGCAACTCATACTGCAAAGACATATTATTATCTGAAGAAAAAAGAAAAGAACAGTGTTTACCAAAAATAAATGTGCTTGTATGTACCCAGTCATAATAATATTATTTATCACTGTACTTTTAATGAACAAACCAGTCTATAATCAATCAAGTGATGAAATGGCAAGAATAAGTACTTCTCTTTCTGTCTTTAATTGTCTGCTGGCTTATGTATTTGGAGTTCTGTAAATCCCAGTACTGTAGTCTTTTGGACTCGGGAGTGTATTCATTCGAGGATACCACCTACTCGCTTCATTGCAGCTTCTGTCTTGAAGTTGAAATCCTCTGGGCTCTGATGAATGTTTTGAGGTTGACCTACTTTTCCAAACAGGAATACATCACTGCCATAAAGTTGCACCTGTTCCCATTAACATTAGCATGCTTTATTATTCAGTATCTGGTCCTGATAATGTCCTGTCATGCAAAGGCACAAACAAATGGTAAGTCGGGAAGATAATTTTTTTTTTATTTTGGTATTTTGTCCATGTAATGCATACTTAAACTCTCATATTGAAATGCCTACTTTTTTTTTTTCTTTTCAAATTACTTCCAGGTAAACAATCCACAGTTTAGAATGGGATGAAACTATACAATGTAAAAAAAAATAAATAAACTGCCTTACCACTGGGCATTATTTGAAGTTATTGAGTTATTATTTTTGCTCCATGGTGTGAATGATGCCTTTATTTAGTTTTGAAGTTTGGACGCCTGGAATTTGACCTCGCCCTCCTGTTATGTAGAAACGGAACTTTTTCACTGACTTGTCTCCTTCCTGTCATTGTGATTTGTGACTTGAGGATGCCAGTGGCTGCTCATCTCCACATCATACCCTCCTCCTCCTCCTCCAAATGATAGGAGAGAGACCCTTGTGCTATATTTAGAGCTCTGGAACACTTGTGGCCCGGACAGACTTTTAGCAGACAACCTCATTGGTCAGCTGCTCCGTCAATCACTGTAACAAGCAAGTAGAGGGGCTTTGATAGTTTACATTAGAGCGTGGACGATGCCAAATTTAACCATGGTAAAGGGGGTGGGGGTGAGGAGGCAGGGAGTTGAAAGACAGCAGGTTGGATATGGTTGAGTGTGTGTGTGTGTGTCCAGTGGGTTATGTTTGCGTGTTGTGGTCAGCAGAAGACCCTGAGGATCCTGATTCCTGTTCTGAGCGGCGTTTGAAGACAGAACACTGACTCAGGGGGCTTTGTCAGTGTGGAACAGAGTCTCCAGCTGGCAGGGGGTCCACTTTTCCTGTCCATTCAAGGGCATTGCTCAGGGCCTTAAGATCAGCGATGCACTGAGGCCTGTCAGCGAAGCAGGGCCGCCTCATGGACCCTCCAAAGCCTGGACAACTTCAGTACACGGGATGTATAAGTTGACAAGGTGGCCTTGTCCAGTAAAGGTACGTTTTCACTTATATTTTCAGAATTTACCCGTGTGTGGACTTATTTGTTAATTTAAGGAGTTTAAATTTCACTGAAGATTGAAAATTGTAGCCAATAGTTATATGTAGAGTTGTTTCCATTAACTTGACAAACTTTCTCTCGTAAGTTTCTTTTAAAATCTCTCTGCCAGTACTCTGAGGACGTCTGCTCAGTTTAATTTTGCTGAAACGCAAGACTTGTTAGAAGATTTGTCTCTAAACATCAGTTCACCTGCCACATGTAGGCCGTTACTCAGACATCATTCTCTTTCACAGTAGCATACTTTGAGTTTCCTATTCTGTTTTTGCTCCAGTAAATCCATCCAAAGAGGAATGTATTTTTAACATAATGTGTCACGGGGGCCGGCTGTACCAACATTACTCAACTGTTTCTAATTCGTACTTCTACCACATTTGCCTGGTGTTTGATTTCACCGCGGGTGGATCGTGTTGCCATGGTTCAGGTCATGAAGGCCAGGAGCTGCAGAATCATGACTGAACCCTGCCTTCCCCCTGTCCGCACTTGCCAAATATATACTCTCCTAAAGTAAATATAATCCTGTCTGCGCACACGTGGATAAGACCACTACCTGCTCGGCCAAAGCGTCTCCCAGTCGGGGAATCAGTTTGTAGCTTGGCTCTTTGGGAGTCTCATTTGTGCTGAGCACTGCTGAACTCGGTAAGACATCATGGAGACTTAGCCATTTGGAACTCTCAAGCTTACTTTACTGTCTGGATTACTTTTATTTTTGTTATCATATGCATTTGCTGAGGAGACAAGTCTTTGTATGAGTCACTTTTTTTTTGATGAGACTGCTTTCATAACTCTGATGTCTCATTGACCACAGATCTGACCCTCAGACAGCCATGGGGGACTGGAACCTGCTCGGGAAGCTTCTAGAAAAAGCCCAGGAGCACTCCACTGTGGTGGGGAAGGTGTGGCTCACTGTCCTGTTCATCTTCCGCATCTTGATCCTGAGTGCTGCAACAGAGAGGGTGTGGGGTGATGAGCAGTCGGGCTTCACTTGCGACACCAAGCAACCCGGTTGCGAAAATGTCTGCTACGACATCACGTTCCCCATCTCCCACGTCCGCTTCTGGGTGCTACAGATCATCTTTGTGTCCACACCAACATTAATCTACCTGGGACACATACTCCATCTTGTGCGGATGGAGGAAAAGCATAAAGAGAAAGAGAAGCACAGAGAAAAAGAGCTTGGACATCAATCAGACAAACAGGCCCTCATTGTGGATGGCAAGCAAAAGAAAGCTTTGATCCGAGATGACAAAGGACGGGTGCGCCTGCAGGGGGAGCTATTGCGCACATACGTCTTCAACGTGATCTTTAAGACACTGTTTGAGGTGGGCTTCATCGTGGCCCAGTACCTCCTGTATGGCTTTGAGTTGAAACCGATGTACACATGTGACAGACCACCCTGTCCCAATGTGGTTAACTGCTACATATCCCGACCCACTGAGAAAACCATTTTCATCATTTTCATGCTCGGAGTGGCCAGCGTGTCACTATTCCTCAACCTCATAGAGATTTATCACTTGGGCTTTACCAAGTGCCGCCAGGGCATCACCTTCAAAAGGAGAAATCAGTCCCCCGAGAGCATCTCCAATGAGCCCGGAGAGGGCGCCGTGCCTTTTGCGCCAAGCTACGACGACTACTTCCACGGACACCGCCAAGTGCAAAGTACCTACCCACCTGTACCCAGTTACAACCTCTCCCCACTGTCTGCAGGAACAGACTCTTCCTTCCACCCCTACCACAGCAAAGCCGCATACAAGCAAAATAAAGACAATCTGGCAGTGGAGAGGAGCAGCAGCAAGCCAGAGGAATGTGACCTGAAAGGAAAGAAGGGAGCGGGATCGGCCCCGGGGTCACCTACGCAGGCCAGGCCCAGCCACGGAGCCAAACACAGCAACAACAAGACTAGAATAGACGATCTGAAGATATGAGAAGGTTTATGTTTCTCGGAGGGGTCTTAAATTGCTGCGAGGGTGATCATATGTTGTTCGGAAGCATTCAGACATACTGTCCTGACTTCCCTCTTTAAGATAGCATAGGTTTGACTCATTCCAGCTCAGAGGGGAGTGACACTCATGGGGCACACAGAGAGGCCGCAAAATATACTGTGATGTGGATGAGACTGATGTGGTTCAACAAGAAAAATATAAAACTTTCCTCTTCAAGAAAATACAGCTGCCAAATTATTCTTTATTGGGTTCCTATTTTTAATTTTCCTTTTTTTTAAATGAATTTTGAATAACATAATTGGATTTCACTGTGTGGAAAAAAGACTGTTCTCAAAACACTGTTTTTGATCAATCAGTATTTTCAGTAAATGTTGGTTGGTATTGGCATTTTTTTTGTTTTGTTTTTTTTATTAATTTGATGTATGCATTTATCCTCTATTCAAAGTTGTGGTTTACAAATTAATCAACCACTTAATCAACCACAACAACAAAACAGTATGTTCAGCTCTAAATTGGGCATTTCTGTGATTTGTCTTCCTAATGTATCAGAATCCACAGCAGGACCTTATTTAGCAACGACCTGACCTTGTTTAAAGAAATCAGATAGGTCGAATAGTTAAAATTAACCTCCCCGCCAACTGTTTTCAGGTCATCGTTGAGCATCGTTCACTTGCTTCGACTTGAAGTGACGAGTTGTGCAATACCTGACACACATTGGAATTGCTGTTTCTAATTCCAGATTGCACCTCAGAAGAAATTGCACTGGTCTCAGAAGCTCCCACATTTTGTAATGCCTCTTTTTTTCCATTTCCTTTTTTTTTTTTTATAGCAACAGTCAGTAAGTACATAATTATAAGCACATTGTTTGTTTACCTGTATTTGTGCTATTTTGTTTTTTGTAAAGCACCCAGTGACAAACTGCTTGAAATAAACCTGTCTTAAATTTGCACGGTTAGCAGTTTATTTGTAATCTTAAGTTTGTATCTCAATGATATAAAGTTTATTGTTGAAGTCCTGAATTGGATCGTTGGGCCATGTATGGTTTCCATAGTCCAGTAGCTCTGACATGCACCTCTTCAGTGAATCTGTCAGGTGTAGTTTGAGTCATCGGGATCTGCACGCAAACATGTGCGTATGTTAAAAATCAAGCACATTCAAGTGGGAATAAACACGTCATGTGTGAAGTCTTTGTTGTCTGTATTTCCAGCTCAGCATGAACATCTCACCGGTGCCAGGAAAGCTGGGAACACATGCACCTCCTGGTATGAGAACCTTGAAATTAATGACATAGCATGTTCATGACGAGGGAGAGTCGTCATCTCTCTGGCCTGGTACGTTTATAATTTCCTGTCGGTGCTTGGTGTGTCAACAAGATGAGCAAATCAGATGTTTCTTGCAGTTTAGATGTGTGAAAAACAAATGAGTTCAATCTCTTTCAGTTGTAATTTCTGGGCACACAAGACTGATTTTTGTGTGTTGCAGTGCCAGATACAATATGCTTGACATCCCCCTTATGTTATTCAAGACAACAAATAATCGCACAACAAGACAAAGCAATCAGATGTGTAATTTGTAATGTATGGCTCTGAAAATATAAATGAGGAGACACAAATGTTTTTCTTGAGATTTTTTATTTTTTTTATGTCACAACTACTTTTTACAAATGGCCATGAAAAATGGAGGTCAATGTGAAACACAATAAAATAATCATCTTTGAGACTGCAGTTTATAAGTGTTCTTGAAATGATGACAGATGAACGGATATGAGTGATGAGGACTCAGAGTTATATCCAGCACTTTGAAGTGAAATCCTCTTGCAAAGCCAAACTTTTACATTGTGGTTGCATCAGAACATAGAGAGAGCACTGAATAGGCACACTGGGTGAATGCCCAGGGCCTCAACTTTTAATGCTATGTGATGTGAATGTGAATTTATCCCAGAAATATAACATATCAACCAAATTAAACCATAAAACAACAACATTGTGACATGAATTGACCCAAAAGCAATTAAAATGTACATCCATTCACCTGTTCATACTTTTATCTAACTAAGGTCGCTGGAGCTGATCTCAGCTGACCATCAGCGAAGGACAGCGTGATAGTCAAACACACTTATTCATTCACACATATGTACACTTTGGAGTTACAGAAACTCAAACATATTTTTGGACTGTTGAGTAAAATTTGACCACACACAGAAAACCCATACACACACTGGGAGATTGTTCAAACTTTACACATAAAGACCCTCAAGCATGGACTCAAACCAGAAAGGTAAGAGCACTTATCATTCCATCTCAAACCAAGAAACTAAATGATCAATCTCAAATGAAAACAAACTCTTGAATAGAATAGAATAGAATAGAATAGAATAGAATAGAATAGAATAGAATAGAATAGAATAGAATAGAATATTGAATAATGAAATTTCTCCTATATTGATTTTTGTTGTTCATGTTTGTTGTTTTGTGCTTGCCTCATTTTAAAAGAGTCCTTT
>OMNM01035094.1:0-12554 GCA_900302745.1 Parablennius parvicornis | reverse complement strand
GTGGCGGCGAGGCAGCACCTCATATCCTATCTGCGTATCAATCATGAGGTTCTGTCCACTCAATCCTCCTCTGATCCATCAGCCAGGCTCTCAGCCAGTCTCATCCACACAAACACACACAGACACACCACTGACTAATGACAGTCCAGGCACCTGTGCACTACACACTCCAGCTTACTCAACAACTGCAGGTGTAGAATACGCAGCCTTCCACCAAAGAGAGGCTCGTGGAAGGATTGGGGCTGTACCATAATTAAGTCAAACTGCAGACAGTGTCGTCAGAGCATCAATCTGTGAGTCAATTGTGAATATTAATATGGTTTTGAATAATAAATAACGTGCATATATAATACAGCCAATTTGGTCAGTGAAAAATAAACATTTCCAAGCTAAGGTAATACCTGCAGTTTTCCCTCTACCATCACATAAACACCTTCAGTAACCAAGACCGAAGAAATATGAGCAGTAGCCAGAAAATATCAACTGTTTTTTCTCTTAAAAACAAGGAAAACAATCATTTCAGCTCTCATCTGCAGATGTGAACCCTCATATTATTTCTTGCAACTGTTTTTTGATGTTTTCTGAACTTTCAATCATATCCTTCTGAATCTGTATCGGCTACTGCCTGTCCTATTCATGCCGCCCTTGCTCTGAAGCTCTGGAATGACTTGCCTCTGTCCATCAGACAGGCCTCTTCCTGTTTTTAAAACACTCCTTAAAATCCACCTTTTTTCTTTGGCCTTCAAAACCATGTAAGCTGACTTTTTATTCTATACCTTTAATACTTGTATTATAATACATTTTATATTACCATGTTATTAATCCCTTTTTTTATCATAACTTTATTGTTTGATCACTTTGGTTCACTGTAGTGTTTTTCAAATTGCTTTATAAAGTTGCTTGCTTCCTGCAAATCAAAATAGTTAAAGGCATTGGGATATGTGTTGCTTTTGCAGGAATTATATAATTATAACAGAAAACAATGTTATTTGTTGCAAACAACATTGTGTTGTAGGACAGGAGCATTCAACATTATCTGCAATCTGCTGGAGTAATCTGAGAAATTTGACTTCTTTTCAAACTCACAATGGTGAAATACATGTAATTTTGGGTAATTTCAAAATTTTCACCAAATTGAAAGTAAGGTTTTTTATTACAGTTGCCCGAAAAAAATATGAACAAAAACAATTTTTAAAATAACTTTAACCAAACTCTTGGGATAAAATTTCCAAGTCTTTATATAAAGAGTAAAGTTTACCACAATTATCAGCAAAAAGTATGAAAATTCACAAAATGTGAAAAGACTGAAGTGCAATGAGTCAACCAGTGATGATTTCTTTTGAAGAAAATTGAAACACAACTTTCAGTGTAAAACTGGGAAAGAAAGCAAAAACAAAGTTGAAAAATCTTTCCATTTATATCCACCTTGCAGGTTTCTGTATGCATGATTGTTGAGGTATGCTATCGTCTCATTTATTAGACTTCACACTCAGAATTCCACTGGACTGTTTGGATGCTACAACAGGAGCAGGGTTTGCCAACAACACGGCTTCTGCTGACACAAACTGAAGCGGCCGTCAGTTAATGACGTAAATGTATCATCAGTACAATCACTTTGCACATTTCCCACCCCCAGCACCGCCCCCTACCTCCTAAACACCCCACGCGCTCCTGCTAACACCGGCCCAACCCACCTGCTCCTCGCTTACCGCTAAGCCGATTACACGACGCAGCCCTCCTAATCACAGTGCAGCGTTTGTAAACACCGATGTCATCGACTGTAGTTCTAAATCTTCCAAATCCCCTCCACCTTTCATCTCACACCACACCAGTTTCCCACTGATGTTTTAATCACCGGTGGTGCTGTGAGTGACTGCCGTTCCACCGCAGAGAGAACGCGGGAAGACTGTGTGTCCGCATTCACTCGAAGGGGTTTGCTGGATTTTAGTGACTTATTCGAAACCGC
Source organism: Parablennius parvicornis (assembly GCA_900302745.1). Lineage (NCBI taxonomy): Eukaryota > Metazoa > Chordata > Actinopteri > Blenniiformes > Blenniidae > Parablennius > Parablennius parvicornis. Next base: position 10,588 of record OMNM01035094.1, on the reverse strand, counting down.
TCAGAACATTTTGGTTGGCGAGCTAAAGTGTGGCTGTCTTTTCGTGGCACTGTCAAGCAGCATGTGTCAAAACATCTGTGTTGCATCATCTCGACACCTCTGAAATGAAGATATTAAGCCACTTTTTCCTTTGTGATTGAAATGATCTCTGCTCTCTCCCGCAGCAATGCACAAGTAAACAAAAGGCCTCGCTCGCGCATATATTATGACAACCTTTTCTTCAATTGTGCGTCTGTGCATGTTTTTATAGGCGTTTTTGATAGTCTGAGCATGTGTTTGAGAGAGGGAGAGAGAGAGTGGGAGCGAGAGAGAGAGAGGGGGGATTTAAAAACAGCAGTTTACTGGATCATTAGCGCCAGATTAGCTATGCTAATGACATGGACCACCACACACAGAGACTTTCCCTTTATATCTGTGAAAGAGATACAGGACTGGCTACGGCTGTGAGAGTGTGTGCGTGCCTCCCCTTATTATCAATTACTGGTAGAGACCTAAATCTGAGATCCATGTCATCGTGGGAAAAACAAAAAAAAATTAAGGTCACCAAGACAGAAAGCAAATTTAGTTTGGAAACCAGTACTGGAAGAAATTAACTGAAGCCATTGTAGTATCTTTATCATCACGCACTGTGCATGCACACTCTGCACATTCAAAATGAAAGAAAGGTATGATTAATCACGATTACTTCACAAAAACTGTAAAATTAACTCAATAAAATGTTTTGAATTGACTGACAGCTTTAATAATTTCATACCACAGTGAGGTTGTGAAAAGCACACAGTTCAAGGAAAAATGACCAAAAACAACCAAGTCTACACTTTTACTTTTAACACATAACAAGACGCGAGAAAAAGTTCTGTTATTTAGGAGACCAAATCCTATGACATAAGAGCATATCACATGTTTACCTGATATCATGAAGCTCTTAGTGTGTACACATTAAAATAACTTCATCCATTGCACACACACACACAAAAAAAAAAAAAAAAAAAAAAATCACCAAAAATCATGAACGATCTAATGATATTTTAACAGAATTAATGAGTGAAAGGAGGACTTCCAAGAAAAACGTGGGCCAGCAGATTTGACTGCGGCCGCCTGCTCTATCTGCGTGTCTCTGTTTCATTAATACTCATAAAGAAAGATGGATACTTGAGGCAAACTGAAACAACACTATATTCACACGGAATGCAGTCATCCAGACAGAAGACCCAAGTTTCCATGTGTTTCCATTTGATGACATAAAACATAAATATGAAATAATGTGTTATTTATGCTGCAGTAAATTTCCAAAAAATGTTGTTTACATAAAGGCATCCCAGTTACTGATTTGTAACACAAACACACACACACACAAAAAAAAACTATTTCCATTTTTATTGCCCTGTGTCATTACACTTTGTGTATTTGTGGAAAAATACTAGGAACATATGAATTACAGCTCAGACAAAAAAACTTGAGAGTGCTTGTCAGTAAATGCAGACGGTGTGCAGGGTGTGCATGGACCACGTGTGATGGGGTAATAGTGCTACCTTCTGTCCCGGCTGCGTGACCTGTGCGAGCGGTGGCTCCTCCCTTTGTCTCTCTCGGCGCTTCGACTCCTCTTTCTGCGAGATGAACTGTGGGACGAGCTGCTGCTCGAACGTCTTCGTCTCCTGCACAGAAAAAAACACATTAATCCCAGAAGAGGGTACAACTTTTTAAGCAAATCGGTGTGTTCCTCACAAATTGATTTTAAAACGTACAAGTCATTCTGAATTGTTTAAGTTTATCTACGAGAATTTGCATCAGAGGGATCATCAAGGGTCCCAACATAATGAAATAACAGAGGTTAACGCTTTATTTATGTATTTGCTAGCTTGTTCTAGGTATAGTGGTAAAATGGTTAGCACTGTCCTGCTGGTCCGAGTTCAGGTTGAGCTTGTGTTTGTGCATGTGTAGGTTTTTCTCTGGGTACTCTGGTTTCCACTCTCAGTCCAAAAGCATGAGTTTGAGGCTAATTCGGTCACCAGAGTTTGTTTGTTTGTCTGTCTTGGTATATTCCCAATGACATATTGGCAAACAAAGACACTTTAAGGGAGTCTTTGCAAATAAACTGTAGCATTGACTGTGTTATTATGGTTTGCACGAATTGAGATCTGGGGAAACTTTTATGTATAAACTTGTTCCAAAGTTTGCTGAGAGGCATCCTTTTGCTTGAAGTTAGCTGTGCATTGGTAGGTTGTGCCGTACATTTGGCATGGCTGATGTAAAAAGTCTTTAGTAGTGTCTTGGTTTTTTTTTCAAAAGATAGAATAAGTCCACAAGTTAGCATTTGTGTGCTGTGGGAGTCAGCCTTAGCTGTGGAGATTCAACCATTAGTACTTTCAGCTGGCTATCAGGAAAGAATGGACATTTGAAAACAATACATCTGCCAGATTTCATTGACCAGTGAGAGGGGAAGAAGGTACGTCACCTGGTCATTTATTTTAGTTTATTCATTTAATTTTTTCTCAATCATGAAGAAAAAGTCTATTGAGAACCTTTTCCTCCCTTGGTGAACACCCACACCTCCCTGCCCTCTCCCATGTTCCCTGTGCACATGGGGGCGTGGCCAGCACCCCTCCCTGCTATGCACCCACTGACAACTGTCTTCACTGCGTACATGGAAGTCGATGCCACAAGACAGTGTCTGAGGAGGTGTAATTCTATGTTCCTCTGGTGTGCCCTTGCACAGATTGTGCCCTGAGTGGTTGTCCACTTCACCCACAGCAAAATCTGCCACTGGTTAGACTTTAAGGTGCAAAAGTTCGCTGTGAAATATTTTAAAAACACAAACATTGATTGATCGAAGCTCGCTCTTTGTTGCATATGAAAGAACAGAAATGATTCAAAGAAACCAATTTGGACATTTTGGTTTCTATTTGGAGGATGTTCCAAGCAGAGGGCGCAGAGAAAGTAAAAATGTACTTCCACAGAGAACGTGTACATTTCGCTGGAGTCCTGTTGCTGTCTAAAGGTTGGAGGCTTAGATAAACACCAATAATTTTCATTTCCATAATTACAAGTGAATTTTTGTTTAATCGGTAGAATAAAAACATTGCAATGTTTCAGTGTTCTTACACTGCAAGAGGCTGAAAGCTTCCTCCAATATCAACCAAAACAACAGCAGCAGGGTTGTGACCTTCACAAACTACATTATTCAATTGTTTGCAGAATCAGTGAAAAGGATGCCAATACACAAGACTTAGGCTCTCGACTCGTTTCATAATACCACAATTAACTGAGCATACAATGTGATCCACCTGACTGATGCTCTTCCCACCATGTTTTATCACCGTTGTTTCCGTTCTGGGGTCAGGGACACTTTGGTGCCGTGCCAGAGGTCGCAGGCTTTGAGTGCTCTGAAGCACAGCACATGTCAAAGAAATTACAAACTCATAATAGAATATACTAATAATAAGACACAGATTTGCAACTAGAGACGACTCTGGTTTAATATGTCTTTGAAAGTGTCGGCAGCCAATTGCAGAAGAAATCTGGGAGGCACGAGGGAAATGAGGCTAACAAAGAGTTTTATCAGATGTAATGTGCACATTTAACTCGTGTCAGTGACAGAATCTGCCTAAATATTTTCTGTTTGTACTGAATCCACACTGGAGTGTCAAAGAGCAGGATGCAACTGTGTAAAAGTTGTGAGACAACAGGACTGTGAAGCCTTTTACAGAGATACTTTTCCACCATGTCTTGTAAAATACGAGTGATTTGGTGATGCCTACTGATTTTAATGATACAGAACAAAAACAAGTACCATCACAAACTATGAGTATGAAAAACTTTATTTGGCTGAGATCACTGATAAGTACTGTGTCCTATGCAATAAACATTTTTCATATAAACCTATTTGAAACAAGGTCACGATGACTTCCCACTGCTTTTCATTTAGCTTTTTTCTTGCTGTCTTAAGCATATCAATTTCATATCAATTTGAAGTCTACCTCAGTCAGTGTCGTCTATCGATCTGGCTTTGTTCTTTTTGTGATTGCTGTGTTGCTTCTAATTTTGTTCTCCTTCTATTAATTAATTTATTTACTGAAAAATGAATATCCAGATGATCCTGAATCACACACAACACCAAGGGTCTGTTCACAAATAATGAGTGATGAAGCAGATCTAATGTTAACGGGGAGATAAAATATGTTGCATGTAAGGAGGATAAGTGAAATGTGTACCTGTAGTAGAGAATGAAATGCACCACACACTGTGCTACCACCAATTCTTTCTCACTTTGGATTTTATATTGTGTTTGTTTGTGCGATCAAGACTGCCAAGAACATCAACCAAGCGAGTGGTGATGTAATTTATCTCCACACAAAATGTATGCAACTTTTCTGTACAGCCTGTTGTTAACATGCATAACTCGCTATCATTACAACTGTTTATTCAAAGTTTCATAGTTACAAACAGGAAGTGAATTTTATTGAAGTAAAAGAGAACATTTTCTCATTTATACCAATGAGTGCGTGCAGAAAGTACATTTCTTTATTTTCACCTAAACTGTTGCCTTGTAAAGAATCAGACCTGCTTCTGGGAGCTCCAACAAACCTCCCACTTTATTATTCCCAGTATAACTGGGAAGTCGGACCATTCAGACTACCCAGTTACGCACTGACCCACCAAACCAAAGAAAATTGTTGAACCCAACTGGTTAGGGCTAACTCTGCCTCATTGTCATGTATTTATGTTGGTTGATGAGCACTGCTCATGTCAAATTAGTCAAATTAGATTTGAAATTGATTTTTACTTATTGAGTAGTTTGCCATTGATTAACAACATCCATGCTACATCACATCGTTTATCACATTCCCTCATTCACACACACCAATTGCAGTAACTGCAATGCAAGGTGCTCAGTTCATTAAGTAGGAGCAATTTGTGGTGCAGTGGCTTGCTCAGGGAGAGATGGGGGAATCAAACCTGCATCCTTGAAAGTTCACATTGATTTAAAAAAAAATGTGTCTGCCAAATAAAAGAAAACCCCATGAGTTCTATAAACTATCAAGAAAAGACATTCTCAACAGCATTTGTGCCAAAAGACTGTTCTAGCATTTTGAACATCATTCAGTTTAATTATTTAGTTTTTCAATCTAATTTATCTTATAAAAAACAAGCAAACCACACAAAAGTCTTGCTATTCCCACCTCACTGCACCATAAACGCCACACTGCAAGGACATGACTCTCATTACCTAGTCCGGAACATCTGAAATTTTGCTTTTATTTATCCTTTTTTATTTCAAGATAATGGCTTCTGATGTCCTTGACAGCCTAAGCTGGTATCAGCAGCTCTGACAGCCACTTTGCATCATTGAACACTCCGGTCCAAGACCCGGAGCTGCCGAGCCACGCAGGCTGCCCTACGGTTCCTCCACAGGGGCCCTTTGGTGCTCCGCTGCTCTTTAATGTGGCTACAGCAGTGTGTCTAGTGTCTATTTTCCAAACACCACTCACACGGCGCTCCTATTGATATCATGTAGCAGGAGGCATCCATGGGGGTGAATGTAAATGCAGGATCCCACACTTCTCCTGCACAAACTGTTTGCATTATATTCATTATTTAAAAATATGTTCCTTTTGTTTTACCGAAGCTAAAAATACCAAAATCTTTTTCAGCAAAACCCCCGAAAAAAAAAAAACACATACTTGGTCCTTTGGGAGCTCTGCATGATAGAAGGAAAAAGAAGAAAAAGGCAAGCAATACAAATAACACAGAGACTGAACTATCAAACCAGATTTGTACCACTTAAAGGAGCGCAAAGAAGATCCATTAGTATTCTAAGGGCTGGATCCCAAGAGCGAGGGTCTTATGAAATAACTTCTCCAGCCCCGACACAACCACTTCACACAATAAGCTCAAGTAGCACACAGTAGTGAACCAAGTTGTCTTTTTGTTTTTTGTGTTTTATAGTGGCTTAAGCGCACATATTTTCATAAATCCCTGCACAAGAAAAGCGTAATAAAACCCAATAGCTCAAACGCATGCAGCTGAGAAATCAGTTTATACAGAAACGTCTCGGGTAAATACGCAGAACACCAAACCAAGTTGTTGGACATTTCTTATTCAGTTACACAAATATTTCCTCATCTTACTCTCCAGGCCTTCGATTCAATACAAGTCATTAGATAAACATGCGGCCTTGAAGTCACCTACACATGCAAATAAACACTGTTTTACCCCATGTGGTCACTTTGTACCATGCAGCGGGCGACGTGACAGAATGTGGACTCTCCTTCATTACGGCCCATTTGAAGAAACTGGTTTTGGCGTACACGCCTCCACCAAGGTCTTAGTTAATTGATGAAAATGTACAGCTAATAGATGAGGGGCTTTGGTCCTGGGGTTTACACTGCACAGCCAGCCCCTCCCCGTGCAGACGGGCAATGACTTCCCATCAGCAGTAATGGACCTTGACCAAACCTCATAAATAATTACCATCAACTGGCCTTGTCTGAACAGCCACACACACAGCCGGTGGCAGCTGTGGATGGAAGTAGGAACGGATAGATCAAAGAACGAATACATGGAGAGGACAGATGAACAGACAGAAAAACTGAGCGAAGGATGGATGTTTTCATACACAAAGACTGTTGATTATTTCATAACTTCTTACTTTCATAAAAACAGCAAATGATCAAGTCTGACTCAATATATAGAATCAAAAAACATTATAAAACTGGTTTTTACATTCACTCCAATATCATACACAGTTTCTGGATAATTCATAAGCAAATCAAATAGCGTATACGCATTATCATGATGAGATTTTTATCTGGAGCCTTTGAGCTGTGGCCCTCAGAAACTCAGAAACTACTTTGCAGGTGTTTACGTTCCAAAATTCAATGCCAAATGGCCTTCAGTCCAAAAGATGGATTGAAAAAGCTACGAGTATATCAGCAGCTGTATTTGTATGATCACATTTGGCACTTTGTTGGATTCAATCAGGTCAAACCAAGAGCAGTTCTGAGCACAAACCCATCAAAACTCTCAACAATTAAACTAGAGCTTCTCTCTTTCTTCTCGATTAAAGATGTGCATGTTGACTACAATTGTAAAGCATCATCAAAACTATTTGGTTCTTCGTTTTCCCTTGCTTTTGTATTTTCATATGAAAAGGAAAAATAGTGAGCATGACAATTCTGAGGGTCTGAAAATTAATCAAAAGTTTTGGTTCTGATCAAGGATATTGTGCAGGGAATTCCTGCTCAGATTAAAGTAAATATAATCTACTGGGTTGGGTCATAATGCTTGAATGCTTGATTTTTGACACATTTAGAATATGATTCATATATGTACAGTATATATGTACAGTATGTGCATTATCTCTCTATAAAATGCCCTCAACCCTTTTTCCTTGATCCTTTTGACCCATTTTGTTGTTTTGACCTGTTGTGTTGTGACTTTTTCATTTAAGGATTGACTCAGTGCCTCTACATGCCATTTTTCATCATGTTTCTTTGAAAAAAAAATATAATGTTTACTTAAATACAATAAATAAAGACCAAATCATAAAAAAAATAAATCAAGTGGTATAGTAGAGTGGTGGACAGTTCAAAGTTAAAATGTTATTGCTTTGAACGACTGGCAGAATAAGAAGACGACTTGGAGAAATGTCTACCAAAGTGACACATCAGTTGATAGGGGCCAAGGGTCTTGCTCAGGGAGCCCCAGTGCATTTTTTTGGACTGAAACCAGAGTTCTTGGAGAACAAGCAAGAACATGCAAACTCCACACAGAAAGGTTCGGGACTGGATTTGAACCCTCAAAAGTCTCACTGTGAGGCGAGAGCACTAACCCCTACACCACAATACATCTTGCTGCTGAATATGTTGATTACACAATTATTTTAGATGGAGTTTTTTTTTACCTTTATTGATCTGATTTTGTATATTTTGATCACATTCATATTTTCTTTTCTGTATTCTACATAGCACTTAGAGCACTGGCATTGAAATTCTTTATGTCAGAGCAGTGATTAATATCAGGGGCCGTGAAACAAAACGTATTTCATTTATAATAAGTGTTTTATTTTGCTTAATGAGCCCCAACAACTATTTCAGGTTTGTCAAAACTTCACATTCTTTAGTGAAAATTAATTTCTTCCATATATTAAAGTGTTCAAAGTTAAACATTAAAGATCTTTCCTAACAGCATAGGCGCCGATCCCATGGGTAGAATCGAATGTTCAGAAGAAGTTAGCAACCCTATATGGTCAGCATTATGAGATTCTCACAAGATAGTAGGATATTTATATTAAGTGAGCACTCATGGGGGGAAATATATATATCAGTGCCTATGCCTAATAGTGTGTGTAACGTTTTCGAACGGAGACAGACAGGTGAGAGATATTCTCACACATTTTCCAACCAAAGAAGATCGACAACACTTCCTATGAAACAATGAAGCAGGACTACACTCTGCACTCCAGCAGCAATGTTCCCGACCTGTGTTACAAAAAGAACAGCGTTCAGTCCACAGACTCACCTCCGGTCTCTGGAGCGGCTGCGTCGGCGGCGGCTGGACCTCCTGCTGCGGCTGCTCCTCACCCTGCTGCCCGAGGAGGAGGACGAAGAGGAGGAGGACGAAGACGAGCGGCGGCGCTGTTTTTTCTTCTTCCTGCCGCGGTTGTCATCCTCGCTGTCAGACGAGCGTCGACCCATGCTTGCTGGACAACAGGGATAGGAGAAACGCTTGTTAGCTATCTGGCACCTGGATCTAGATTTAGTGATCATCATTTATAGTACTGCTCAGACACGAGCAGCAGCATTATTTTTGATTCATTCATTCTAGAAAAACAACAACACACTTGCATGTTGTTTATCAACAGTGACTTTCATCTTCTGTCACAGCTATAAAAACACACGCCTGCTATTTAGGCTATTTGAAAAGCCGTGACGGATATGGTGTAACACATAAACACAAACACATAAACCTAAACACAAGTCACACTCAGAGAGCTGTTTTGAATGGAGGCTAACAGCTAGCAGGTAAAGCCGCTAACTCAACACGCGATACTTGCTGCTTCTCTATTTAACCGGATGCGTCCAGTTGCTCTACCTGAAACACACGCTCGTGAACAATTAATGAAAAAGACGAAACATGCAATAGAAGTCACCCCGTGATGAGAATCCCGCTCCTCGCCTTTAAACCGTATAATGTTCCCTCACTCTGCCATGCACAGTTCACAAGACCCGACAATCAACCGCGGAGTACATCGATCCAGGACAACACAATCCAACTGAGAGAAGTCGATCGAGAGAACGGTTTCTCATCAATGGATCTGAATTACTTTCTAATGATTACTTCTCTGTTGCACCCAATCAAAATAGAATCAGTGGTAAATGTATTTGTGATAGTTCCACTTTGAGTGGATATTTCTTAAACTGTTAAAAAAGTGATTAAAAGAATATATAATAATTAAAAGATTATGCCACATACTTCAAGTGTTTTCACTGAGATAAACCTGAAACTTCAACGTTTCATTAATATGCTTCCTCCACTCGTTTAAATCCCGAAGCTCTAAGTCAATGGAGCAGAAAAATAAAGTATTATGATTTTTTTTTTTTTACCTGTTTTGTTGAACTCTCTGAACTGTTATTCAATCTTAGTCTCTAGTCAATTGAAAGCGTTTAAAATTAGTTTGTTTAAAATGTTTATTTATGTGTAGGTCTTGGAGGGCCGTCTCATGTTTCACTTTGTTCTGGTACTAATCACAAAATACAGCACACACAACAACTTTTCGAAATGAATGTGAGCTGGAAGGTGTCAGTGATAATTTGCATGAGGTCATCTTCTCAGCTAATAAAGTTTTACACCAATACAAAGGGCGCACGGAGCATCCAAGCCATTTCCACTGGAGTATCATAATTAATAACTTAATGCAATTTAAAAACGTACACAGGGAGTGAAGGTGAAACGACCAATATACCGACTGATGGATCAATACCGTGCATATAGGAGAAACAGTCTGGTGGTTTTCACTGAACTTAACAAGACACAAATTCATTCTGCTTTGAGATGCAACAGAAACAAAAGTAATTACTGCCTAAGGTTCAAGCTTAAACATGGTTAATATTTAATTAGGGGAATTATCAAACCCCTGTGTGGGAATGGGGATTTATATAGATTATCAATAAACACGCTTAATTTTGCATCAAATGCATCTCGACGCTTTCAAAATCCTGTTGTATCTGGTTTCTTGTCTGCCTATATACTGTATGCTGCCTCTTCTTTCCACTTTAATTGCCTTCTCTGGGCCGCTTCCACCGTATACCTTCACCGCCGGAACCATTGTTTATGTATTTTCGCAAATATAGGCAATCATTCCAGCAGGGAGGAGGGGGAGGAGAAAAAAAGAGCTGAAAAACGTTAATTAGTGAGCCCAATGGCAAGTCAGCGCAAGAGGCATCATAATTAAACGTTTAACTGCTATGTAACATCGTAATGGCTTAAAAAGTCCACTGAGACCTAATATTAAACGTTATAGTTTCTGTAATGATGACAATGTAAAATATAAAATTACTGATTATAAAGATGAAGTGAGGGTGTGTAT